>JACXGJ010006277.1:0-35099 GCA_016801105.1 Esox niger
TTCAGAACTGCCTTAATTCTACGTGGCATTGATTCAACAAGGTGCTGAAAGCATTCTTTAGAAATGTTGGCCCATATTGATAGGATAGCATCTTGCAGTTGATGGAGATTTGTGGGATGCACATCCAGGGCACGAAGCTCCCGTTCCACCACATCCCAAAGATGCTCTATTGGGTTGAGATCTGGTGACTGTGGGGGCCCTTTTAGTACAGTGAACTCATTGTCATGTTCAAGAAACCAATCTAAAATGATTCGAGCTTTGTGACATGGTGCATTATCCTGCTGGAAGTAGCCATCAGAGGATGGGTACATGGTGGCCATAAAGGGATGGACATGGTCAGAAACAATGCTCAGGTAGGCCGTGGCATTCAAACGATGCCCAATTGGCACTAAGGGGCCTAAAGTGTGCCAAGAAAACATCCCCCACACCATTACACCACCACCACCAGCCTGCACAGTGGTAACAAGGCATGATGGATCCATGTTCTCATTCTGTTCACGCCAAATTCTGACTCTACCATCTGAATGTCTCAACAGAAATCGAGACTCATCAGACCAGGCAACATTTTTCCAGTCTTCAACTGTCCAATTTTGGTGAGCTCTTGCAAATTGTAGCCTGTTTTTCCTATTTGTAGTGGAGATCAGTGCTGATCTTCTGCTGTTGTAGCCCATCCGCCTCAAGGTTGTGCGTGTTGTGGCTTCACAAATGCTTTGCTGCATACCTCGGTTGTAACAAGTGGTTATTTCAGTCAAAGTTGCACTTCTATCAGCTTGAATCAGTCGGCCCATTCTCCTCTGACCTCTAGCATCGACAAGACATTTTCGCCCACAGGACTGCCGCATACTGGATCCCTAAATGCATTGTAGCAACTGCCATGTGATTGGTTGATTAGATAATTGCATTAATGAGAAATTGAACAGGTGTTCCTAATAATTCTTTTGGTGAGTGTATATTCTTAGGCTGTAGAATTAGAGTATTACAAAATATCCTAACAGATTCAGGAGAAAACTCTTAGACACCAGCGTTAGCTAGCTGTACTTGTACTGTAAATGTGGATTGGGCAGATCAGAATGTTGCTAACCATAGGTTGTTCCAAGTTATCATATATAATCTTGTTAAAAAAGTTTACAAAAATATGAATTTGATATTCTGTCAAGGTGGGCAAAATATCAGGTGATATTGAAGTAATTTACCATTGCTCCTCCACTGAACGTGCATAAATTCACAAAGCCACACCTACTAAATGTTAGCTGGGCAGAATGCTGTGCTTTTTGGCGATAGCCAACTAGCGCATTCTCAATTGCATTCTCCTTGCCTCCTCTTCTTCCTTCGTCACCTTCTAAAATTTGAATAAGGGAAGGGACATTTCCTCATAAAGGATAGTGGAGGTGAAAAATAGAAACTGAGAAAAGGCTTAAGTGACCCATGCACTGTAAAATTTTTGTTTTGTCTTTTAAAAAATGAAATAGTTGTTTGCTGAACAATATGTTTTTCATGACTAGATCCCATGTTGTTATAAATGGCATGAATTATCTTTTTGGGCAGGAACTTTAGAGAACAGTGTTTACAGTTTAAATTGTAAAAACAAAAATGTTATTAAGTGGAATTATTCATTCAAAACTTGATGATTTGATGCCTGGCTGTGCCATGGCCACGCCACACCACCTCACCCGCATACCTTGACTAAAACAAGAACAGCCTCTGTGCCTTACAATCATGAGGGTAGTTGTGAACCTAGTCGTTAGAGCATATAATCATACCTCAAAAGGTTGCTAGATAGAGTCCTGAACAGGCAAGGTGAAAAATGTGTCACTTTTAATTTTAAGCAAAGCAGTTATCCTTTTTTGCTCTCAGGTTGTTGCTGTAAAATGAAATTTGCTCTTATTCCTTTTACATGGTAAAAATATGTGGGGGGGGGGGGTGGTTAAGAAAAAAAGTGTTTGAACATTGTTCCATGTTCAGGAGGGCCTGCATGGAAGCCTCGTGAATATCTACAACGGAGAGACACCTTCTAATTGGTATTACATTTCAGCCATTGCCCCACCCCTTCATATTTTAAAAAAATGTATTCAGGTAAAACGTTGTCTGTATGTGTAATTCTTTATAAATATATACTTCAGGGGTGGGTACATTTTTTAACACCACAGGGTTACACCCAATTCCTGTGGTTACTTTTCTCTTTTTTTTTTTTTTTTACTGTGATTAACGAAAATGCTTGTGGTTTGCCCCATGAATAGGCTGCTTCATTTAGTTTTTGCAATTACATTATATTGTTTCTACATTTAGCAGAATGTCTTTCTCACCGCCCAGGGACCATTCTTTGAAAATATTAAGAGAAAAATTCTGCTTTTTAGCCAGCCTAGGAATGTTTAGTTTGCTATTTGTGTATGCTCTGCTCACCTTCCGACTGCTGTTTGTTTGTGCTCCCATTACTGCACCACCTCCTAGTCCTCAATACAGTAGCCTATCTTCACTGCTACAGACAGGGAGTAAAACGTGTTTAAAGCAAATATAGCTTTACACTTCTTGATTAAATGGGTCTTGGCAGCATGAAATTGTGCAAAAACAAATTTTACTTGTGATTCTTCCTGCACTTAATCCACACACTATTTCATTACCCTCATTACTATTTTGCAAACTCTGGTGTTCAAGGGCAATATCGTTAGTAAAAGCAAGGAAAATTATTTGATATTTTTATACAATCTGACTATATTAAGTAGCCTCCTTGCAGACATCATTGCCAGTATGAGTAGTATCAACTGCCTTTATCATGAGATTTGAGGCTTTACGATCCAGCATATTTGCATGGTGCTTAAACGTCATAAATAGTACAGTTGAACAGTTACGGACAAACATATTTTTACCAATTTACCATACAAATTACAAGTTCCATTCATTTTAAAATCTGCTATTAGGTAAACGTCACTCTTATTTTGAAAATAACTAGGAACAGAATACTTTATTTTGATTGGATGAATGTGCTTCCCTACATCGGTGTTCATCATTAGCTAACCTAGAACGAATTAATGGTATTTTAATATTTTGTATTTCGTTTTTGTAACAGCTTGCCATTGACTCGAGCTAATGAGGAAACAGGATGATTTCGGCCTGTATGGAAGACATTTTTTATTCGATTTGTACAAGTGCTCTGCGGGTTAAGCTCCTTGCGTAGAGATCCGTTCATATTGAACGTCATCGGTACATTACTCTCGCGTTGCCTGACCTTGGAAAACAGAACGCACTGTGTCCATTCAAAGTTTGCGGATGTAGCGGTCTGATTCAAGAAACTACCGGAAACTACACGTTTGTGTGGAGAACGAAACTACACGTAACAGCATCCGTTGCTAGTGTGGCGAACGAAACTACATGTAACAGCATCTGTTGCCATCTACAAAAACAGCGCCCACTGTTGGCTACAGAGGCGGACTTGGTTGGAACTCTAGCTTTCTATCCATAACACTGTTTAATAAGTGATGGAGTTAGCGTGTCACCGTTGTGGGAGTGTTATAAAGAACACGCCAAAAATATCCCGATATGTAACTACGTGGTCTTCGGTTGTAGAAGCCTTCAATAATCAACAGATGCGAGCAGATCTGTGCCAGGAAAACGTGGTGAGTACCACTAGTATTCTACCTGCAGTACTAACAATGACGTCACAGTCGTAGGGTAATGAGAAAACCTTCAAAATAAATGCGCCTTTGTCAATTTATATACAGGTATTTTTTTTAATTTATTTTGCAAGAAAATGTAATGGAAACAAGGATATCGTTTTTGTTTTTCAAACGTTAAGAACAATATTCATGCATTATATGTTTTGTAAAATATATTGACTTCTAACCAAAAATAGAGAATGTGAAGTTGAACATGACTTTGGGAAGTACTCAATACACTTTTAAATACATATTAAGTGTAATTTCATGGGGCAAGAGACGGTATAGCTAGCAGCACTTTCTTACCGTCAGCAGACGGTAAGAAAGGCTTACAGAAAACTAGACTATGTGAAGTGGACATTTCATTCAGTAATTACTCATTAGGGTGTTTATAATTCATATGAAGTGTCATGGAGCAATATAGATGGTATAGTGTGGTTTTGGAAACTGTTGAAATGGACCAAAAATAAAGTTGTTCTATTGTTTTTTTTAAACAACTTTATTCAGTTGTTGAGCAATTAAGCACATTATCCTAGTCATGGTTATGGCATCATCAGTCCTCTTTTTGTCAATGAAACCTCTCTGATAATCAGCTAATTTGCAAAAAGGGGAAAAATACCACATAATATAATATCACATAGTCAAATATGTTGTGGAGCTCCTTAAGCAAACTGTAGCCGTATCCCACATGAGTAGAGATGCCATATTTCAGTCCATCATATTGTAAAAAATCGGTACACACTGCCAAGGCATGCAGGAACATAAAACATTTAATGTGTATTTTGTTCTTCCACTTTTTCTGAAATTAAATGTGATCTTTCTTCTAATGTCTATAATGTTTACAGTACCATTAATATTCTGTTCAGGGATTATTCAGGGTTCCAGAGTTGAGCACTCCGGCTGGATTCAAAGTGGCACAACAGAAAGCACTAAAGAAAACAGAACTTTTGGTTGACACAGCCTGTAGGTACCCACCAGGTGCCTTAACTGTGCAGATCTTTGACCAGTTGTCTGACAGCCTGTGCAAAGTGGCAGATTTGGTAATGGCTTACAGTCACATTCAAAAATCTTTTAATCTAATGTCAAGGCAAAGTTTACCCTGTAGGATAGTATACAATCTTGATGTTGTTCGCTCTTTATTTTATTGCAGGCTGATTTTGTCAAAGTTGGCCACCCTGACCCTGCATTTCGGAAGGCTGCTGAGAAGGCATGCATAAACATTGGCACTGCAGTTGAAAAGTATAAGCCTTCTTCTGTAGTATTTCTATACTAAAACATTGAAGTCAATAAAACGGTGCCTTTTGTATGTTATTTAAAATTTTTATTTTGCCACAATAGGCTCAACACTAATGTCGATCTCTGTATGAGTCTCAAGAAGCTATTGGATAACAAAGAGGTCCTGGACACTTTGGACCCAGATACAAGGCATGTACTTTTCTCTTGTTATTAATTATTGGATTCTTCTTTGTTATCTTCACGTCTTTGTCACGAGTAGCAATGAGACTTATATTACTATTATTTCACAATTGTTTCAACAGGAAAGTAGCAGAACTGTTAATGTTTGATTTTGAGATCAGTGGTGTTCATCTGGAAGAATCAAAGGTTAGTGATGTCATAGGATTGTAATAATTTTGGTTGACATTTTTTCTATCCTTCATTTAGTGCATTAATATCTGTTTTTCAAGTGAGCTATGGACAAGTTAGCAGCGTATTGTACATATTCTATCACATTAGACACAACCTAAAATACCACAAACCATAACAATCGATTGACGTTAAAACAGTGCAAAGTGCATAAGAGATCTTAAAATATATATACAGTACCAGACAATAGTCTGATATATATATGTATGTATGTATGTATGTGTATGTATGTATATATGTATATATATATATATATATATATATATATATATGTATATGTATATGTATATGTATATGTATATATATATATATATATATATGTATATGTATATGTATATCTATATGTATATGTAATAAAATAATATGTTCAAACAAAATGTTTTATTGGAGGAGTGAAAATGTTGTATTGGAGTGATTTCCTTCTTCTGGGACTCAACAAAACAAGCCCTCTTAAGATGTAACACAAGATGTAACACAAGTTTCACACAGGCTAGGTAATAAAACTTGTAAAAAACAATAAAACATTGTGGTGTTATTTCATACATGTAACAGCAACACTTTTAGAATTTTATTTTCACTTGGATATTCTGGACTACTGTGAGTAAATACAGCTGTAAAAATCTAATGTACTTTTATTATGACATCCAACTTTACCACATCCTATGATAGCTATGTTAGCTTACCAAAACAGCACCTCTTTCACACAATTCTTTCACTTTGTAACCTTACTTCCTAGAGAGGGAAGGCAGTGAGCCTCAATGTCAACCTGCTGGATCTAAACAATGAGTTTCTGATTGGCTCCCTACTGCCCAACAGGATAGAGAAGAAGTTCCTTCCTGAACACATCAGACACTTTTTCTCGATAGATGGCAAGTCTATCCAGATAGGAAGTCTACATGCGGACTCTCCGAATGAATTGGTGTGTATATATGCACATACAGTATGTGCAACTTACAACATATTTGCAGCTTATCTATGTACATCCAGGTCCTTTGGAAAGTATCCAGAACACTTTTTCTTTCTACAAATTGTTTTGTGTTATAGACTTTAACTTTAATTTATTACATATATTTTTATTTATTTGCACACAATACCTCATAATGACAAAGCAAAACCACGTTTTTAGAAATGTAAAAAAAAAAAACGAAATCCAATAAAGCTCTAAATAATAATTTACATTAGATATTTCAATACTGGATTAGTTGAAAATAGTATGTGGGCATGATAGTTTGCTGACCAGAGGCATGTATTGTCATTGTCTCTTAGGCTCGGGAAGCTGCTTATAAAATATTTCTTTTCCCGAATTCAAGTCTGCTGCATTGTCTGGATGACCTTCTGGCTTGTAGGAATGAGCTAGCCAAATTAGTAGGCTATGAATCTTTTGCACACAGGGCTTTAAAGGGAACCATGGTCAAGACCCCAGGTATGTCAACTGCTTCATTGACTTCATTATTCTTCTAACTGAGACTGTGACCAGTGCTTTCTTGAAAACTGTGTTTTGTATGTTGTTTTGCAGAGACTGTCATGAAATTCCTTGAATTGCTGACTGTCAAACTCGCCGACAGGTATGGTAGGAGTAAATGACTTAGACACTGGGTTAATGTCAGTGTTGTCCCCATTGTACTGTAACACGTGCTGACATTTTCATATCCCCATTTTTCACAATAGAACAGCAAAAGATTTTAACTTGATGAGGGATATGAAGATGAAAATGAACTCAAGAAGTACTGTAAGTTCTGTAAGGTCTAATGTGTTTTTATCTCAAGAATGTGAACCATTATCTG
This sequence comes from Esox niger, assembly GCA_016801105.1. Lineage (NCBI taxonomy): Eukaryota > Metazoa > Chordata > Actinopteri > Esociformes > Esocidae > Esox > Esox niger. Next base: position 7,079 of record JACXGJ010006277.1, read on the forward strand.
AAGAAACCCAAAACATTTCCATTTTTAGTTTCCTTTTTGCTAAATAAATTGTATTGATATTTTGGAGAAAGAAATTTTGGTCGAGATTTTGGTCCTTTTTGTGTTTGCTTTTTCATCCTGTGTTTATTTTCTTCCATGTCAAATCTACTATGGCATTTCTGAACATTCCATTATAATATGAATGTTTGAAACAGGACCTCATGCCATGGGACCACCCCTACTTCAGTAGTGCAGTGCGGACCGCGAGGTGAGATACCTATACAAATGTATGTAGAACTGTTATCTCTCAGTTCAGAGAATATACAGTCCCCTCCAAAAGTATTGGAACGGCAAGGCAAAGGACTGTAACTTGTTAACCAGGAATCATAGGGAATCTCCTGAATAAACTATTCAAAGGTTAAGTACCTGAGCTTCACATCTAAATGGTCACTTGAAAGAGGATTCAGGAAACAACTGTGATAAAAACTAATTACTATCTGTTTTTGTGTGCAGGTATAATACAGATTGCAGACTGTACAGTCCTTACTTTTCCCTAGGGGCCTGTATGGAGGGTCTCAGCATGCTGTTTAGTCAGCTGCTGGGGGTCTCCTTTCAAAATGAACAGCCCATGGCAGGAGAGGTGTGGAGTGAAGATGTCCGCAAGCTGGTGAGAACAGATTCTGTCTGTTTTAGTGAACAAGCAGAACATTTTATGGGAGCCAAGCAGAGGTGTAAAGAGTACAAAGTATTTGGCTGTATTCACCAGTTTTGGGAAGTAAAAAGTAAAGGATAAATGACCATGTAAACAGAGTTCATAACTCTCCAGTGACCTTAATTGATAATTTACACTCTTCCTTTTTATTTAATTGATCACTGGTTAGTTTTGAACTCCCTTTTTCTGGTTACTTAGATTTTAATTAGATACTTCGCTAAAGTGGTGAACACAGCTGATCCCAGTTGAGTACTTTTACTTTGTTCTTTTTACACCTCTGGGGCCAAGTGGCTTTTTATAATTTTCAAAGCTTGCACATAATATTGGAAATGGTTGAAACTTTATTCATTGAAGCAGTTTTGAATATTTATTTTTCAAGGCTGTTTTCCATGAGACAGAGGGTCTCCTGGGATATATATACTGTGACTTCTTCCGAAGGCCTGACAAACCACATCAGGTAGGACATGTAATTGCAAAAGTACTCTCTAAAGTCTCTTCTGTAGTTTAACACTAATCATACCCTGGCCCTCTCTGCACTACCAGGACTGCCACTTTACCATCCAGGGGGGGCGGCTGAAGGAGGACGGGGAGTACCAACATCCTTTGGTGGTGCTGATGCTTAGCCTACCTCCTCCCACCCACAGCACACCCACCTTGCTCACTCCCGGCATGATGGAAAACCTGTTCCATGAGATGGGCCACGCCATGCACTCCATGCTGGGACGCACACGCTACCAACATGTCACAGGTAGTATGATTACAAAGTTTGCCTGGTAAATGTTAGAATACACATTTAAGCAAACTACTTGATGAAATTGACATTCAGTCTATTATGACATATGACTATATACAGTACATTGCATACTTTTTTGTTAGAGGCTTGCCTGCATTTAACAATAGTCATTCCAGGAACCAGATGCTCCACTGACTTTGCTGAGGTTCCCTCTATTCTCATGGAATTCTTTGCCACAGACCATCGGGTGGTGAATATGTTTGCACGGCACTATCAGACTGGACAGGTAGGCAAAACAAGCTCATACCCGTTCTCTAACTTTTCCCCTCAAACAGTCATTCTTAACATTATCTAAACTGTATAAGAATATAAATGTGTAAAGTCTTCCCATGTGTCTTGATGAAAACTGAAAGATCATAGAAATGTTCCATACACATAAAAAGCATGTTGCTCTAAAATGATGTGCAAAATGTGTTAATACCACTGTTGATCAGCATTCTCTGTTGCCAAGATAATTTATCCGTCTGTCAGGTTTGGCATATCAGAAACCTGATTAAACTGCATAATTATTACCAAGGCTAGAAATTAAACTCACATTTGGGCAAGTCAAATTTTAGAACCACTGGTCCATCTGGCGAGTGAACTTTTGCCAATTTATTTGAAGGAGTTTTAAATGCGGTGACTGAAGATAATGAATCATCAACCATCATATTAGGAGGCTCATAATCAGTCCGCCAGACTCCTTGAAATAGAGTCAGAACCTTCGCTAAGCCCCGCCCCCTTGGTAACTGTAGCTACAACGGTGTAGTATTCTAATATCTTTGTCTCTGTACAAGCCACAAAACACGTCAATCATTTTAGAATTTGTTTAGCTCCAAAACAGAAAGGATGCATTCAGCAGACTGAAACCTGTTAGTGTGTTTTATACATTTTTGTCATGATCACTATTACTTACCACCAGTAGTAATATCACGTTCATTAGCCAACCAGCTACCATTAACTTTCATGGAACGTAAAATAAAACTTAGATTTTCTTGAATGCAGCCTACGTTTCAGTGTATACTTTTGTATGCACTATTTAAATAATATACACTGAACAAAATAATAGACATAACACTTTTGTTTTTGCCCCCATTCATCATGAGCTAAACTCAAAGATCTAAGACAAAAGGCCTATTTCTCTCAAATATTGTTCACAAATCTGTTTAAATCTGTGTTAGTGAGCACTTCTCCATTGCTGAGATCATTCATCCACCTCACAGGTGTGGCATATCAAGATGCTGATCAGACAGCATGAGTATTTCACAGGTGTGCCTTAGGCTGGCCACAATCAAAGGCCACTCGAAAATTGCAGTTTCAATGTAGTGGGGGGGGGGGGTCTGGGGTGGTCCACAAACCAGTAAGTATCTGGTGTGACCACCATTTGCTTCACGTAGGGCAAAAATCTCCTTCGCATTGAGTTGATCAGGTTGTTGATTGTGGCCTGTGGAATGTTGGTCCACTCCTCTTCAGAGGCTGCGTGAAGTTGCTGGATATTGGCTGGACCTGGAACACGCTGTTGTATACGCCGATCGTATACGCCAATAAGTGGTTATATAATATTGTGCACAGACTAATTTAACATGAATAAAGAAAAAATATATTTGAAAACATCCATTTATAAACATACTCTGTAAATAGTTACAAACAGGGCTAGTAACATTTTACCCAGGCTAGTGGAACTTTTGGCCTACTACCCCAGCTTGTGCCAAAAATACTTAGGATCCACCCCTGATTATTACACAGGTGGACTTTTTGCGGGCCAAATTGAATGGCCGCTAAAACATAAATAATGCCGATCCCTGTCTACCATAAACTGCCTCAAATGTCTTTTTAGAAAATTTGGCAGTATGTCTAACTGGCCTCACTATACCAAACTACATGTAACCATGCCAGCCCACGACTTCCACATCTGAGACTAGACACCCGGACACCAGAAGAAACCAAAAAGTTCCTTCAATTCTTAGGAGGAAACCCTTTACCACTGTTGAACAGATCAAGAATACACTCCAGGATATAGGCATAGATGTGTGAAAGAGTACCACAAACAGAAGACTACATCTGGATTAATTATGTGACTTGATGATTTCTGAAATGTTTTATCTACTCAGATCAAATCAAATGCCTCAACTTATTGGATGGATCTTCACCTTGAAGCAGGACAATGACCCTAAACATATTGTTAAAGCAGCCAATGTCTCCACAAAATTATTTATAGAGTGGAGATATTGACTAGAGAGCAGTGGGCTGGAATCGAACCCATGCTGCAGTAGTTCATGTGCATGGGAGGCAGCGCCCTTGGACAGCTAGACCACCCTAGGTCACATGGGTTGTGCTATTTAAATTGCTGCTTTATTACTTGTATGTTCTGGGAACTTACAGGGATGTACACAAAAGCCCCTTAGACAATTTTCCCTTGGGACCATCAGTCTTCTTACATTTGGACCACTCAATAACCACCCTGTGACATTATAGTTTAGGTTTTAGTCATTTGGCAGATGCTTTTATCTAGAGCGACGAACAATCATGGAACTTCCTCTGGATAATATTGTGCTAAAACCCTCCAAGGGGGCAGATGGGAACATTGTTGAGTCAAGTAAACTGTTAACATGTTTGGTTTTAGAATTATTTCTTTATTTTTCAGCCACTTCCCAAGAGTTTGTTGTCATGCCTTTGTGAATCCAAGAGAATTTGTGGGGCTGCAGACACTCAACTTCAGGTAGGCCCAGTGGCAGTTTCTGTATTTAACAGTTAATATTATTGTACTATAACCAGTGATATATAAACTAAATTGTTTATTTTCATAGATTTTTTATGCTGCTTTGGATCAAGTTTATCATGGCAAGCCACAAAATCGTTCAACAACAGACATTCTGAAGGAGATGCAAGAAAAATTCTATGGACTGCCTTATGTTCCAAATACAGTAAGAATTGAAAATGTGTCTTTCGTAATGAAACGTACAATATACTGATCTGTGACTATAATATTTAACCGGCTAGTGTTTCCACAATTTCTATAAATTAACTATGATTTATTTTTATCTTAATTAACTATGATTGAATTATTCTATAATTTCTCAGAATTTGAATATGCATTAGGTTTTTGTGATGGAACAACAACACCACAATGTTAAACATTTTGTTTCATTATATTTAATCTTGACTGGGATGTCCGGCTGTATACAGCCTTGCAGTGCAGTGGTCAAAAATCAAGTCAACATGCCACTTTCTCAATTTCTTTGCCATACAGTAATGTGAATAAGTGGCAAATTTGTACTAGGACATTTGGATATGGAATTTTCACTGCAATACTATTGACAGTTAATGCATCCTATTTCATGAAATTACACTAAGAGATTGTACTCTGTAATCATTTATTTTTTTCAAAATTACACAGAAATACAATGTCATTGTGCAGAAAAAAGTAAGTATACAGCTAGTTTCAATTGTTGATATTGACTCCTTTGGCTGAAACATGTAGTTTATTGTAATTGTTAATCAGTCACTTACATCTCTTATTACAGCACCACAACATTGATTGTGGAATGAGAGATCTGTAGATCCCTTGATGTTACACTGGGGTTCTTAGTCTTCTATAGTCTTCTAAATTCAGTGGGACATCATGTTCTCTGCAGATTGGCCAGTGCTTTGGAATTTTCTCAGTTTGTAGATATGTTGACCAGTGGAATGATGTACTTGGAATTTGGACATTGATTTGTAATCCCTCAGACTAAGACCAAATACATTTTCTAATCATTATGGAAGGTTGAACCTTCCTATGTTACACTCTAATGGTTTTCTAATCCTTGACACCTGTTTTGGTGCACCTGATTATATTCTATGAAACTGCATTTTGGTTGATTTTAATTGCATAAAGTTCTAAGTATTGTTTGTGATTTGTTAAATTACCCATAACAAGGAATTTGGGCTGATTTGTGTTCCAAATGTGTACAAATATATACATTTAAAAAAACTCCAGGGGATGTACTTTTTCACATGACAATATACAGCACCAGTCAAAGGTTTGGACACTTACAGTGTCCAAATAAAAATATGAGAGGGGCCTGTAATTCTCATCATAGGTACACTTCAACTGTGAGAGACAAAATTAGAAAATAAAATCCAGAGAATCACATTGTTGGATTTTTTATGAATTTATTGGTAAATTCCTCTGTAAAATAAGTATTTGGTCACCTACAAACAAGCAAGATTTCTGGCTCTCAGAGACCAGTAATTTCTTCTTTAAGAGACTCCTCTGTCCTCCACTCGTTACCTGTATTAATGACACCTGTTTGAACTTGTTGTCAGTATAAAAGACACCTGTCCACAACCTCAAACAGTCACACTCCAAACTCCACTATGGCCAAGACCAAAGAGCTGTCAAAGGATACCAGAAACAAAATTGGAGACCTGCACCAGGCTGGGAAGACTGAATCTGCAATAGGTAAGCAGCTTGGTGTGAAGAAATCAACTGTGGGAGCAATTATAAGAAAATGGAAGATATACTGACCTCTGATAATCTCCCTCGATCCGGGGCTCCACGCAAGATCTCACCCCGTGGGGTCAAAATGATCACAAGAACAGTGAGCAAAAATCCCAGAACCACACAGGGGGACCTAGTGAATGACCTGCAGAGAGCTGGGACCAAAGTAACAAAGGCTACCATCAGTAACACACTACGCCGCCAGGGACTCAAATCCTGCAGTGCCAGACGTGTCCCCCTGCTTAAGCCAGTACATGTACATGGCCCGTCTGAGGTTTGCTAGAGAGCATTTGGATGATCCAGAAGAGGACTGGGAGGATGTCATATGGTCAGATGAAACCAAAATAAAACTTTTTGGTAAAAACTCAATTTGTCGTGTTTGGAGGAGAAAGAATGCTGAGTTGCATCCAAAGAACACCATACCTACATGGGGGTGGAAACATCATGCTTTTGGGCTGTTTTTCTGCAAAGGGACCAGGACGACTGATCCGTGTAAAGGAAAGAATGAATGGGGCCATGTATCGTGGGATTTTGAGTGAAAACCTCCTTCCATCAGCAAGGGCATTGAAGATGAAACGTGGATGGGTCTTTCAGCATGACAATGATCCCAAACACACCGCCCGGGCAAGCATTTCAAGGTCCTGGAGTGGCCTAGCCAGTCACCAGATCTCAACCCCATAGAAAATCATTGGAGGGAGTTGAAAGTCTGTGTTGCCCAGCGACAGCCCCAAAACATCACTGCTTTAGAGATATGCATGGAGGAATGGGCCAAAATACTAGCAACAGTGTGTGAAAACCTTGTGAAGACTTACAGAAAACGTTTGACCTCTGTCATTGCCAACAAAGGGTATATAACAAAGTATTGATATTAACTTTTGTAATTGACCAAATACTTATTTTCCACCATAATTTACCAATAAATTCCTTCAAAATCCTACAATGTGAATTTCTGGATTTTTTTCTTATTTTGTCTCTCATAGTTGAAGTGTGCCTCTGATGAAAATTACAGGCCTCTCTCATTTTTTTTAAGTGGGAGAAACTTGCACAATTGGTGGCTGACTAAATACTTTTGGCCCCACTGTACCAATTTAAAGTTTTGACTGGTATTGTATATGCTTTCGGACAGTATTTACACCCTTTCACCTTTTCCACTTTTTGTGACGTTACAGTCCTATTCTACTTAAAAGGGCCGTCTAAGTTAATGCATGGGATTCATTTGCTCTGTGCTCTGTCCCTAGGCCTGGCAACTGAGATTCAGCCACCTTGTTGGCTATGGTGCCAAGTACTACTCCTATCTAATGTCACGTGCCATAGCCTCCATGATCTGGAGGCAGTGCTTCCAAAAAGACCCTTTCAACAGGTGAGTGAAATTCACCTGATCATTCTGAAGAAGCAAATGTTTTCTCCAAGGTCTTCTATGTCTGGTCTACAATGTACATTTCTCTCAAATGGATCCCTGCCATTTAGGAGAAATCTCTGTAATGTGATTAATGGCTTAACTCAGACTGGTCACAACAAGTTACAGAAGCTGTTGGATTAGGTAATGGCCCCACACAATATGTTGACACCTGCGCAATGCCAATAGCTTACAAATATAGTGTGTTACCCAAACTAATACATCAAGAGATTATTCTGAATAAGCGTGAAATTATCATGGTCATATCAGTAAAATCATAAAATGTAATTTCATTCTGCCTGATAGCTTAAGATGCAAATACACTCCATCAGATACACTCCATCAAACATATAACAAATGTACATTTGGTTATAGTGCTGACAGAGCTGATAAAATCGCTATGCTTTCGGGAGGATTTTTTTTCTCATTAGCATTTTTTTGTTATTTATTATCCCCCCACTTTTGGTTAAGATGACAAAAATTGTATTAAAATATTCTTGTTCATCACCTTGATCCGACATACAGTAAACAAAACAGACAAGCCAAAAGGAAAATACTGCTGCATGGAAGAACTTTCCATAAAGGCAGGGTATTCACCAGAATTGCAATTCTGTTAACAGGATTTTGGTGTAATACATTCATGTGTACATTGCTTGGGATCTGCACTTCAATATGAACTATCTTGACTCAATTCTTTACGTGTGCATTCTTTTTTTAAACGTAGGGATTACGTAGGGATTACACACATTCATAATGCTTAACTCACAGTGATTCCTTGGTACGTATGTAATGATGTGTGGTGGACAGTTGTGTTACCCACCTGTTTTTGCAGGAAAGGCAGCTTACAGTACCATGATCATGACTAGAATGAAGGGATAAAACTCATATTCCGTTCCTCAAGGTAGCTAGGATTGCTGGCTAGATAATGTTTTACTGAAAAGCTTGCTGATGGATATAAACAATCTTTTGTTTCTCCCAAACATATAGCTATCAATATGAAATCTTGTTTTTAACTGGAAAGGCTAGCCAGATAAAAACTAGCTGATGATGCATGAAAAACAACGTTCTCCCCAAAAACAAATGAAAAACATACCAAAACAACAATCTGTTTCATTCAGATAGTTAAGAAATAAGGTGTCACCATTTCAACACTTGTTATACTGTTTTCATTGTTGGTCATGTTTGGTTTTAGCTTCTATACCATTTTTCTCCTCTAAGCCAGTACTTATAAAGTTTGTGAATACAATTTAAGTATATACATAGCTGCTCTCAAAGCACCCTGCCAGGCTCACCAGAGTCACTTTATCTTCAACAAGAAATACAGATTTTAATAAATGCAGTTGTGCCAACAAATTATTATTGGCACTACTGCATTTACTACTTTCGGCATCCTCCCCTTGCCAAAATAAGAGCACAGAGTCAAATAAGTGTGAGAACACATCAAGGGATCTGAGATTATTTGTCCATGCCAAAATAATTCTTGTGGAGACCATATGTCTGTTATAAGAAACTGTTGTCCACTCTGGCTTGTCAGATTCGTGAGTGATGCCTAACCCAATTTATGTTGCTAAATGAACAACTTATCAAGAATTGGTTAGCTAACATGCCTAAATAAGTGACTGTCAGTGACTGACAAAACAAGAGATTTTTTTTAATTCAAGGGCACCTAAATATGTAATGTGAAGCCTATGTTGATTTACAAAGTTTTTTTTGCCACATATAGCATATTGCAAATGCTTCATAATTTGTTGATTAAATCTGTCTCAGACAAAACCTAACCCCCCCGTCCTTCTTTGTACTTTCACACTCTCTTTGGATGAGTTTCTCTGACTATTCACCTTTTCCACATAACCCCCACAGGGAGATGGGAGAGCGGTATCGCAGAGAAATGCTAGCTCATGGAGGCATTAAGGAGCCCATGTTAATGGTGCAAGGTAAGGAGCATATTCAAACTCACCATTTTCTTTGCATGCAATGTCATGGCCAAATAAATTGGTATCCAGATATGTTATCTTTGGTTAGCAGTTGAATAAAATAACATAATCTGAATAATCTACTAAATCCTTGTTTATTCCACAAATAAATCTAAAAATGGTGTGTCTTGGTCTGTCCCATGGTTTCTAGGCATGCTAGAGAGGTCCCCAACCATTGAGGAATTAGTGGACGCTTTAGTGGCTGACTTGGACACAGACACTGTATAACCTGCTGTGATGATTATTCATGATTAGAACTTTGTTGTTTTTTACCTACTGTGAATTAGCTCAAGATATTAGTTGCAGCACCCTTCCCCATTTACCTAATGCAGCACAAAAGTGAAATGTCAAAAGTCCTTCCATGAATCAGCTTTCCCTGGTTTACTGTTCTTTTTTGACCAGGCAACAACACACAAAGGAATTAATTACTTTTAAGATTCACCAGTACCCTTATTTACTGTTGCATCTGATTACATTGAAGAAGCACCCTTTGTGTGAAAATCCCCTTGATGGGTGTAATCCTTGATTCAAATTGAATAATGCTTGAAATAGAGCATCAGTTGCAGGGAATAGAAATACATAATGGAGAAATGGTGGCCTGAAAATAAAAGATCAAATTTTCCATTGATTTTGAATTTTAAAAGTAGTTGTCCTCTTCAGTGGCCTGTTGAGTAGGGAATATTAAGTGTTCGTTGTTCTATCCTTGTCACATTGTGATTAATGTATCTTTATAAAATTGGCATGTCATTGCCAGAGAAAAACTGTCTTGTCTGTCATTATTGTAATCTGAACTAGACTGTCACCGGACAAGTGGAAAACATTGTGAGACTGTCAGCTGTGTTGACATGGAGGAATTTTGTCTGTTTTGGTCAGGAGATCTGTACGACATACATATAAATAACCCTCACTGGAACAGTAAAAGGGGATCCTGCTCTAAGATGGCCTCTGAAATACCTTTTTTCAGACATCCATGAGGCCACCTTTAAAAATAATAATTTTGACCTGACATCCTGCTTGTCACACTTTTCTCCTGGCCATGTGTGTGTGCCGATGCTTGCATTTAAACGATTTGTACACTAAAATGCATAGGCTGCTTCTGGATTTTCTTGCTTTATGTACATTTTTTATAGTAACCTGCTGCTGTGGAGGTTTAGGAATAGAATTCAGTTTACGGTTGGGAATTTTCACAGAAGGAATATTGGAGTTCACTGATGCTTCCCATCCAATCTGACCATTTGAGAGGATCTACAAGGAAGAGTGGGAGAAACAGCCTAATTCCATGTGTGCAAAGCACGTAGAGGCATATTCAAAAAGAATTGTAGCTGTAATTGTGTCCAAAGTTGATTCTACACAGTACTGAATAAAGGTCCTGAATAGTTGTATGTGAGATATTTCAGTGTAAATTTGATTTCAGAAAATGTGTAATTTGTCTTTTTGGGATATTGTGGATAGATTGCAAAAAATATATTGAATTATTTAGAAGTTAAGCTAATTGCCCCCAAAAATATTTGAATATATTCTTGAAGGCACTATACATTAGACAATCTCAAGTATATTAAAGACTAGTATGTTTAAGTAACTGCTTTGATTTTGTAGATTGTATGTTCTCTATATTTGTCTAGCCAATATGTTTTTTTGCAGAATTCAGAATGCTTTTATAATTATTTTCTGTTTATTTTGGTTGAGAGAATCTAATTGCATTTAAGTTTTAAGACAGTTGCATTTCTCCTTGGTGAATGATAAGCATTTTCTACTAAGTTCATCTCGTGTTGTTAGTAAAGCTGGTTCTTCCATGTTTCTTTTTTCCCTTCTGAATGCCTGGAATGGGCACCTCAGATGTGCCTATTTGTGATATATTTTGATCCATGTTCCTTTGAAAATACGTACATTTTTCTTTGAGTGTATTAAGTTGAGGTGAGAGAATGGGAAAGTAAGAAAATTGCATGAACTACCAGCTGCTGCTAGGCTACAGCACCATTTGAAACAAGCTATTTTAAACCACAAATCACATCTCAGATATAATTACATTTGATTATTTTGTTTTAATTACAAATAGGCATGACTGATGTGCCCTGTGGACAGGACCCAGCCCGCGCATTATACTTTGTCTCCATCTGTTATAGGGTGAAATAATAACAGTGCAACAATAAAATCATTATTCTTTATTAGATATCATTATCATAATTCCAGTTGCACAAATTCATGTGAATTGCACATAGTAATATCCCTGTTGTAAGTCAAAAACAAATGTTTAGGAAAATAAAATGTAGATGCTTATATGAGAATGTAAAGATGGTGGTGGTCCAGTCTGTTTAGCCTATGTGTTAATATTCAGATCAATGGCATATATAGCCAGAAACTGATAGAACAGTAGATGTTTGGGTGCCCATAAAAGTAAACACCACCCATACAGATGATGCACATTCCATTATAACCGTCAATATTGCAGATATGGTCCAAAGGAGAAACAATAGTTAAATCAAGTACAGCCATTTACACCGTACAACTCTCAGCACCTCTCCAGTGTCATACCCTCAGATGGAGCATTGTAATTTAAATAAATGAACTTAGTCTTTAAACAGCTGATAGCAAGCTTAACTGGGGCTAATGCTGACTCATAAGTGAAAAATTACTGTATGCCCAGTCAATTTATGAAATAGGCATCACACTGTGTAATTCAAATGAATTATTGTGCAATGTATGCTGCCAAAGTACAACCCCATCTCCAAAACAGTAGGCACATTGTGCAAAATGCAAATAATAACAGAACACAATGATGTGCAAATTATTTTGTCCCTATATTTAATTGAAAATAGTACTAAGACAACATATCAAATGTTGAAACTGAGAAATGTGGTTGTTTTTGGACTTACTCAGTAAGAGACATTCGCTCTAGTCTGGCTCCGCTTACGCGGACCAGCTGAAATACATGCCCATTTCGAATTTGATGCCAGCAACACCTGTCAAAAAGTTGGAACAGGGGCCTATTTGACACTGTGTTGCATCATGTTTTGTTTTGGGAGCATTTGGGAACTGAGGAGACCAATTGCTGTAGTTTTGAAAGGGGAATGTATTCCCATTCTTGCTTGGACAGTCTGTGGTGCTACTTGGCGGCATCGGATGCACTGATACATAATGTCCCAGAGCTTCTCAATTAGATTCAGGTCTGGGAAATGTGAGGGCATTTATCATCCAGGAACTGCCTACACACCCTGGCAATACGAGGCCGGGCATTGTCCTGCACCAGGAGGAACCTGGGTCTGAGGATTTAATCCTGGTGCCTAACAGCAGTCAGGGTACCATTGGATAGCACGTGGAGGTATGAGCGACCATCCAAGGATATGCCTCCCCAGCCCATCACTGACCTACTGCCAAACCAGTTATGCTGAATGATGTTGTAGGCAGCATGATGTTCACCACGGCGTCTCCAGACTCTTTCACGTCTGTCACATGCTCAATGTGAACCTGCTCTCATCTGTGAAGAGAATGCCAGTGGCAACCTGCCAATTCTGGTGTTCTCTGGCTAATGCAAATTGAGTAGCACGGTGCTGGGCTGTGAGCACAGGTTCCACTAGAGGACATTGGGCCCTCATGCCACCCTCATGGACTCTGTTTCTGACAATTTGGACAGAAAGCCCGCTGGATGTCTGTGTGTGACTCTGGCAGTGCTCATCTGTTTCTCCTTACACAAAGGACCATATTCCGGTCCTGCTGCTGGGTTGATGCCCTTTTTGGGCCTGTTCAGCTCTCCTCACATAATGTCCCATCTCCGGGTATCTCTTACATGCTCTTAAAACTGTACTGGGAGACACACCAAACCTTTTTGCAATGGCACGTATGCATGTGCCATCCTGGAGGAGCTGGACTGTCTGTGCAACCTGAATGGGCTGCATGTACTGCCTCATGCTACCAGTAGTGACAAGGACTCTAGCAAAATGCAAAACTAGAGAAGATTCAGTCAGGAAGGATAAGGAGAGAACAACTGTCTGTGGCCACCACCTGCAAAACAATTCCCTATTGGGGGTTGTCTTGCTGTTGCCTCTGTAGGGCACCTGTTTTCCCTTTCATTTGTACCAAAACAGATGACATTTATTCACAATCACTTTTGCTTCTTAACTGGAAAGATAGATATCCCTGAAATGTATTTGACTTGGTGTTATACTGTGATGATTGTGTTCCCAAATATTTTTTGAGCAGTGCATTTTCTATTAAATATAGGGTTTAAATGATTTGCACATCATTGCAATTTTTACTTCCTTACATTTTACACAGTAACCCAACTTTCTTGGAAATGGGGTTGTAGTAACTGGTAGGAGAATAGACTATTTTAAATGTATAGGTACTAAAATATTAATTTGAATCCTGTGAGTTTCATTAGTGAGAAAAGAGTGATACTGAATGTGCAGTAAAAGGGGACTTAAAATGTAACAATTCAAGTGTCTCCTTATTAACTGAAGACAAAATATGACTATGTTTTTTCTGAGGATAAAAATACGTCTACAGTTTAAAACAGCCTGTGGTAAGATCACATTGACCTAGCGTTGTGTCATCAGGGACTGGAGGTTTATTAAAGGGGCATGTATAGGGAGCAGCCTGTCTAGCAGCCCTACCATACTGGAAACTGGGTGTTGGCACAGCTCACGAGATGCAGAGATTAATCTATCTTTTTTGTGGAAGGGCCCATTTTAGTACGCATATTACGGAGCAGAAAGAGGAAGACTGTTGTCACGGCAATGGTCACTTCAGCGACCCAGAAGGCCATTTCCCAACTGTAGTGTTTGGCTATGGTGCTGAAAGGGAGTCCAGCAAAGAAAGCCCCAACTGAAAAAACAAAAAAAACATGGCTTACTGAAGTTAATGTTGGGAGAATAAAATATTCTGTTTTTGAGAAAGCAGATCAATGGAAACAAAGGCTTACCATTGGCCATGAGAGCTACAATGGCATGGGAGGACCCACAATAGTTTGATGGAGCACTTTCATTGGCTATCACACCAAACAATGCTATTGGTCCATAAGAGGAGAATCCAAACATAGCACCCAGGGAAAGTATCCAGATCTAGATAAGAAACAGAATATTAGACAAATGGAATGGTTTTCCGCCTACATAATCTCAAAATGGTCTTCATTTCAGTTATACAATAGATTCGGAAAGTATTCAGATCAATTAAGTTTTTCTACATTTTGTTACATTCCAACCTTATCATAAATAGAGTCAATATTTTTTTCCTTATCAATCTATAAAGAACACCCCACAATGAGCAAAAATAGGTTTTTAGAATATATTGCAAGTTTATAAAACACAAAAGATTTACTAAAAGATTTTACTTTATTGAAGCACCTTTGGTAGCGGTTGTGCATGGCACCCCAAGCATGTCACACCAGTATTTCTGTGTTTATTCCTATTATTATTTCAGGCTCTCTCAGGTTGGATGGATAACGTCAATGCTAAGCCATTTTCAGATCTCTCAAGAGATGTTTGAACGGGACTGGCGTGTGGCTGGGACACCCAAGGATATCCACAGGTTTGTCCCACAGCCACTCCTGGATGGTCTTGGCTGTGTGCTTAGGGTAGTTGTACAATTGGAAAGTGAACCTTTGCCGCAGATTAGATCCTGAGCACTCTGAAGGAGGTTTTCATCAAGGATCTGTTTATAACTTGCTCTATTCATCTTTGCCTTGATCCTGACTATTCTCCATGTCCTTGCCCCTGAATAACATTACCACAGAATTATGCTTCACTATAGGGATGGTATTTTCCAGGTGATGACCGTGCCTGGTTTCCTCCTGATGTTATGCTTGTTAGTGATCCAAGAGTTCCATATTGTTTTCATTAGACCAGATAATCTTGTTTCTCATGGCCTGAGTGTCCTTCAGGGAACTTTCAGCAAACTCCAAGCGGCCATGTACCTCTTACTGAGGAGTGGCTTCCATCTGACCACTTTACTATAAAAGTCTGATTGGTGGAGTAATGCAGAGATGATTATCCTTCTGGAAGGTTCTCCCATCCCTTTATACAGGAACTCTGGATCTCTGTCAGTGGCCATCAGGTTCTTGGTCATCACCTGGTTGTTCAGTGTGTTAAGCAGCCAGCTCTTGAAAGATTGTGGGTCATTCCAAGCTTCTTCCATTCAAGGATAGAGGCCATTATGTTGTGAAGGATGATGGAGCATTATTTTGGTACCTTTCCCTTAACACAATCCTGTCTTGGATCTCTACAGAAAATTACTTTGACATCATGGGTTCATTTATTTGTCAATTGTCCAAATCATGTCCAATACACTGAATTTTCCACGGATGGACGGTGTAATATTCTGATTGTATTATTATTACGCTGTAATATTCTGATTGTATTGTTGTTACAATTAAGCTCATCTAAATAAGTTAAGTGCTGCAATTCCAATAAATAACTGAACTTGGCCGGGTACGCTATTATTTTTCCACTATACACAAATGCTAAAACCTTACTCCAGACAAGTTGTAGAAAGATCTGGGTCTGGTGATGCACCTGGTGATTGGCAATATTTGCAAGCTATTAGTTACAATGCCTTGATTGGTTGATTTTGCATTAGATTTTGAGATTGCATGACCATGGAATCCTGAAGAGACTGCATATCAAGCTTGTGATTCTACAAACTGAATTCAGGAGACCATATAGATTTTTCAAATGTTAAATGAGTACATAGTTATATAAACAAATACAGTGAAATAAAAGTTGACATTCAGCACTGTCATTAACACATTAACACTCTTCATTAACATTTGATCAAAAATAATGTGTAAATAATTACCTAGTGGAATATATATGTTAAATAATGATGAACTGTATAAACAAAGGATAAACTACATTCAACCATAGTTTACTAAATATTAATTGCTACCTCTTTCTCTGACAGACCGATGAGGACAGAGAAAGGATGAAGAGCCACTACCCAAATTGGGTCTTCCTGTGGAAATTGAGGTATGATACAGATTTTAGTGATATATATATACATATACATAGGACATGCACATATACATGCATACATCTATATACAGTGATGAGCCAAAACAGCATCTCTGAAATCACAAGCTTGTGGGATGCCCCCAGTCAGCAGTGGTGAGTATGTATCGACAGTGCTCTGAGGAAGGACTAATCCAAAACCACTGACAAGAATCATAGATGTATGTGGGCAAGAAAGGCTATCACGTCTCATCAGAACCGACAGAACATTTTAATGATGATTACGGGTGTCACACCCGATTACGGGTGTCAGGTCCTTGCGTTCCTGAGCCACTCACACACCAACTTGTCTCCCTATTACGCACCTGTTCCCAATCCACGATTATGCAACTGTCCCCAATCGCCCCATTACCAACAGTATTTCCACAGCCCTCTGCCATCCCTACCCCGCCGGATCATGGTCGTAAATCACATGCGCTTCACAGCAATCTCAGAGTTTTCGTTTCGTTTGGATCTCCCGTGTACCGACTCATTGCCCGTCCTTGACTACTCTGCCTGCTCCCCGCCTGTACTTCTGCTGTCAGCCTGTGTGTCGACCTTCCGCCCATCCCTGACTACTCTGCCTGCTACCTATCTGTGCTTCTGCCGTCCTCCCGTGTACCGACCTGCCGCCTGTCCCTGACTACTCTGCCTGTCGCCGATCAGTACCTCTGCCGCCTGTTTGAGTCTCCATTCCCTGCCCGACCCCGATCCCTCTGCCTGCCAATCCCCCTCTGCCCTTCCGATCCGCGCATGGGTCCACTCACGTCCGTCACAACGGGAGGAATATGTCACAACACCCAGTGCATTGCACACTGCTGCGTAGCTACAGACTGATCAGAGTGCCATGATGACCCCTGTACCATCGCCAAATGCGACCACAATGGGCATACCAGCGTCGGACCTGGACCTTGGAGAAGTGGAAGAAGGTTGCCTGGTCCGGTTGCCTGGTCCGATGAGTCCCATTTTATTTTACGTCACGCGGACGGCCATGTACGTGTGCGCCGTTTACGTGGGGAACTGTTGGCACCTGTGGAAAGAGTACTGTGGAAAGACAAAACGATGGTCTGGGCAATGTTCTGCTAGGAATCCCTGGGTCCGGGCATTCATGTGGACATTAATTTGATACATGCAATCTACTAAAACATTGTTACAGACCAGATACACCCGTTTATGGCAATGGTATTCACTGATGGCAGTGGCCTCTGTCAGCAGGATAATTCACCCTGCCACACTGCAGTCATTGTTTAGTAAAGGAATGGTTTGAGGGCTATGATGAAGAGTTCAAGGTGTTGCTCTGTCCTCCAGATACCCCAGATCACAAACATTTCCCAGAGCATCCCACTCCCTCCATTGTTTTGTCATCTTCCGGCAGTGCATCCTGGTACTATCACTTCCCCAGGTAAACAGCTCACACGTACACGGCCATAAAATGATGTATAAGAAAACGTGACTTAAGACCAGGCATACTTCTTCCACTGCTCCAAGGTCCAGTTCCAACACTTGCATATCTATTGTAGGCACTTTCAATGATGGACAGGGGTCATCACAGGCACGTTGACTGGTCTACAGCTACGCAGCCCGATACGCAGCAGAGTTTGTGGTGACCACCGTCGGTAGGTACTCACCACTGCTGACGGGCAGCACCTCACAAGCCTTGTCGTTTCAGAGATGCTCTGACCAAGTTGTCTGGCCATAACAATTTGGCCCTTGTCAAAGTTGCTCAGGGCTTTACTCGTGCCCATGTCTCCTGCACCCAACATGTTGACTACGAGAACTGATTGTTCGCTTGTTATCCAATCTACCCAGACCTTGATGTGTGCCCTTGTTAGATGCTCAACGTTATTTGCTTCACCAGTGATTGGTCATAATGTTTTGGCTTGTCAATGTACAGCTCCGGCAAAAATTAAGAGACCACGGTAGCTTTTTCTTTCCTTTCCAAAAAAGTTGAAATGGAAGGTTTTGAATGAGGAACAGAAGGGTTAAAATTAAGAGACCACTGCAAATTTAACACTTCTGTTCCTCACTCTAAACCTTTCTAGTCAACTTTTGGAAAAGAAAACAAAAAGGTGCAGTGGTGTCTTGATTTTTGGCAGAGCTGTATACACAGAATATAAGATTAGTATAGGATTGTTGACTGTGAGGTACCTTTGGTTCTCCAGCTGTGATGGTTATTCGGAACAGGTATAGTGATGCAAACATACCAGCCATCATGAAGAGGAGCAGGCCATGGCGAGGGTTACCATGGGTACCCAATCCTTGCTAATGGACAGTAAGTAAAAGACAATGCAGGGTGAGATGGACACATTTTGTTGTTAGATTGGTGTGGTTACTCACCCTCGCAACAGCCCTATCAGACAGGAAGCCAGCTGCAAGGCCGCCCACTAGACCTCCAACCTCCAGGGCACTCATGTAGGAACTGCCTATGGACGATAGGTGTGATTTGCATGTTAAATTACGTCTATCCCGGTGTAGACAGACTGGGAGATAGACCGTTCTAAAATGTGTGTCTTACCCATGAGGACACTCTGGCCCTTATCCTGAATAAGATAGAGCTGGCCCCAGTCAGTGCAGGCTGTCTTCACCCCGAATACTACCAGATAGCCCAGGGACAGCACCCACAGGTAGGGAGACAGCAGGAACTCACTCAGGGTACTCTCAGAGTTGGTTACTGCAGAAGAAAATATACTCAACAAAAATATAAATACAACTAAAGCGTCCTATGTTTTGAGCTAAAATGATCCCAACATTCCATATGCAAACATTTTTATTTCTTTCATCTGAAATCCATAGATTAATTTCTTTATATGAATTATAGCTTAGTGAAATCGTTAGAGTTGTTGGATGTTACCGGTGTAATACACATAGCTACGGCAAGTACAACATAAAATGAACTCAAAACAGTCCCTGATCTGCAGAAAGCACCTCCTTTCTTGGTTGTGGCTTCGACACTGGGCAGGCCCACATCTTTGGGTTCATTCTTTATTAACATCAGGCAGATGAATGAAAAGGATGCACAGATTATGCCTGACATGGACATGATGGTCCTCCAGTCATAGTACTGAAGCAATAGCATGGTCAGAAGAGGCCCCAGTCCTCCAGCCAAGTTCATGCTGCAGGACAGCACTGCCCACCATGTTCCAAACTGAGATGGCTCAAACCACTGAGGACAGAGAGATAACAGAGGACAGAGAACAAATATATTGTTGGCATGAATATGTAAACTATTGAATGAGACCACGGCGAGAACAGTAAAGTAGGTAGGACATCTAGAAAAGATCAAGTCAAAACATAGTCACAGTGTGAATCAGTGTGTAAATATTTATTTTTTGCAGAATGAACAAGTTTTATTATGCATTTCACCTGCTACGCTGCCACAACATTCAGCAGAAGTTTTTATACATCACGCCTACAAATGAAGGTAATGGGAGGCTGTTCATTCATATAGTTAGTCACTTTGGGATGGTGATTTCATGGTGATCTGGGTATTGTGTACACTTCCAATCATTTTTAGGAACAGATAAATATTTATGGAAAGTGTATTTAATTCTGTGTTGTGGGCATTCATCGACTAGTTCATCTTAATAAGTGTCTATTGACAAAAGCCCATGGATATTACCTGGATATACAATAACAGTGAAAAGTTTAGATATACTTACTCATTCAAGTGTATTTATTGTGGTTGACTGTTTTCCACATTAGAATAATATTGAAGACATAAACATTTTGAAAAGACACATGGACTCATGTAGTAACCACAGCTCAAAATACATTTCATATTGTAGATTCTTCAAAATAGCCACCCTTTGCCTTGATGATAGCATTGACTCTCTTTGTATTTTCTCAACAAAGTTTTGAGGTAGTCACCTGGAATGCTTTTACATTTGTCAGGTGTAACCCCTCTCATTTGTGGAATTTCTTTCTTTATTAATGCGTTTGAGCCATTCAGTTGTGTTCTGACAAGGTAGGGATGATTTAAAGAAGACTATCGTTATATCTGTACTATTGTAGTCCATGTTATGGAGATCAGCAAAAATAAGCAAAGATTAATGCCAGTCCATCCTTATGTTAAGACATGTAGGTCTGTCAGTAAGGAAAATATAAGTGCAGTCGCAAAAAACATCAAGTGCAATGATGAAATTAGCTCTGATGAGAACTGCCCCATAAGGAAGACCCAGAGTTACCTCGCTGCAGAGGACAATTTCATTCGAGTTACAAGCCAAAGAAATCATCAGTTAATTATATCTCAGATTGCAGACCAAATAAATGCTTCAGAGTTCAAGTCTTCATGGTCAAATTGACGCAAAGAAACCACAACTGAAAAAACCAAATAGGAGAGATTTGCTTGGGCCAAGAAACAAGAGAAATTCCCATTTGAAACTTTCAAAAGAAGTCCTGAAGAAAGAAGATTCAAGAGTTGAGCAAATGTAATTGGTAAACAGCCATACACTACCGGTGTGTGTGAGTGTGTGTGTGTGTGTGTGTGTGATGTGTTTGTAAAGGTCATGGCCAGAAGTGCTATAAATACTATTCCCTGCAACCAAATCCTTCTTTCAAACAGAATGAGCACATGCCAAACCATAAATATAGTCCCTATTTTGGATGAGAAATATGTAGGCCAGAACATGAATGACAAAAACAAGAAAGATGTTTTATTAAGACTAACCATTTCTGAAAACTTCATCAGAAATTACAGAAAATCTGTTCAAATTCAAATATGATTACAATATTTAATACAACATGGGAAAGTGTAAAATAATTCTTAAAATTGCTTTTTTGCATGTACAAATAAAGTTCAGCTGTTCTAGTAGGATTTTCCTGACATTTTCTTAGTTGCATCTCAGAGCAAAAGCCATGGTACACAAAGTGTTCCAAAGCATCAGAGGGATCTCATTGTTGAAAGATATCAGTCAAGAGAAGGGTACAAAAGAATTTCCAAAGCATTAGATATACCATGGAACACGGAAAACACAGTAATCATCAAGTGGATAAAATACAGAGACATAACCAAGAACTGGATGTCAGGGAGGCATCCAAGAGGCCTACAGCAACATTAAAGAGCTGCAGGAATTTCTAGCAAGTACTGGCTGTGTGCTACATGTGACAACATTCACCCAAACAACACCCAAAGAACACCATACCCACAGTGAAGCATGGTGGTAGCAGTATGTTTTTCTTCAGCTGGACCTGTCGCTTAAGTCATGGTGAAGGGAATTATGAACAGTTCCAAATACCAGGCAATTTTGGCACAAAACCTTCAGGCGTTCATTAGAAAGCTGAAGATGAAGTTCACCTTTCAGCAAGACAACGACCCAAAGCACATATCCAAATCCACAAAAGCATTGGCTTCACCAGAAGAAGATTAACGTTTTGGAATGGCCCAGCCAGAGCCCAGACCTGAATCCAATTGAACATCTGTAGGGTGATCTGAAGAGGGCTGTGCACAGGAGATGTCCTTGCAATATGACAGATTTGGAGCGCTTTTGCAAAGAAGAGTGGGCAAATATTGCCACGTCAAGATGTGCCATGCTAATAGACTCCTACCCAAAAAGACTGAGTGCTGTAATAAAATCTAAAGGTGCTTCAACAAAGTATTAGTTTAAGGATGTACACCAGGGGCGAAGCTGGGGCCTGTGCCCTGCCAGATTGAGTACAGGTCCACCCAATCAGGTTGGCTTAACACTTTTTTTACAAAAAAGATTATACATTTAATTTGTTGTTTTCTAACGAATCAGAAATGGTGAAAATGGTAGTAGGAGGTACATCTAATCTAATTGGTCCGATATTTTGATTATGTGTGGTTAGGCTGTCGGACAGACATGTCAATTATCCGTACAGAATAAATTCTGACCTTTATAATGCACTTTTATGGTTTCTGTAATCTCATTCTCTCGATTCCTACTTTCCTCTCAGAATATGTAGCCTATAAGTAATATGTAAATGTTTATTATTTGGTCATGGTCATATTCGGAAAGGCTGTGTGTTGTCAGTGGTCGTATTGTAAGCTCTTGTTGCGCTGCCCTTCTATGGTCTCTGCATAATACAACTTTATTTTTTGTCAAGGGAATTCTGTTATTTATGGTCACATTTACACTAAATAAGTCTGGTAGTTTTGCTGTATTTAGTTTTTGGGCCCAGCCACTTTTACTCATGGCCAGCCAAACAAGAATTTCTGCCTACGCCACTGGTGTGCACACTTATGCAACTAGGTTATGTTGAGTTCTTTATTTTTAATTTTTTGCCCCTCAAAGATTTCCGTTTGTTTTTCAATTGAATTGTTTACATTATAGATCACATTAAAGGTGGAAAAAGTTCTGACATGCTTTATCTTTGTCAAATTTTTTTACATTCCAAAAACCTGGCATTTTAACAGGGGTGTGTACACTTTTTATATCCACTGTACACGCCCAGATATGGACCTGAAAAGCGATACAAATCTTTCCAATTATTTGATCAAGAAGGGTTTGTCTAGGAATATACATTTCTTAATTTTGTTTTTCAGCAAACAGTTATCCTAACAGTTAAAGGAGGATATCCCTCTGTTCTGAAGGGTGATCGACAGGGGCACTCTTTTTAGTGCAAAGACTGAAGCACATACATTGAAGACATCACTATTATTTTTGGAAGTGGGCTTTGTCGGGGCAATTCACAATTTTTTATTGATGTAAATACCTTTCCAAAACAATGGTAAGCCAAGGGTTGAAACAAAGCGGTGATGGTTAGAGCTTTTAGGTGTATGTTTTCATTATGTGTTAAGTGTAAATTAAGCATCAATGTTGGTTCATCAATGTTATAGCATCCTCTTCTTATAGGATAATCAGTCTTACCTTGCGTAGCACCTTCCCACATGGTGGCCAGCCAAAGCCCTGGCCCAGACCGTTGATGAACCAAAAAACTGAAAAAAATGTCACAGTGGAGGACAAGGAGAAGGCCACGTTGATACCTCCCACCACAAACAGGCCGATGGAGAAGAGCCAGCAAGCACTGATCTGGTCTGACAATACACCACTGATGAACTTACTGATGGCATAAGCCATGGTCTGACTACTGGTGATCAGTCCTAAGAGGGCAAGAGATGAAAACACATTCTTAGCATGACGACAACCACTTGGCATTCTGAACAGATGTTAATACATCGCTGCTAGTGAATGTCTACACACACACCGTTGTTTTTATTGCTCAGGGAAAAAGATTGGAAATTTGAGGGATAGCAATATTTAACAGACCATATCATTCACAACTGAACACATGAATGTTCAACCTTTTCTGGTGTCTGACATAAAAATGTGTACCATTTCCCAAATGTTTATTAAATGCCTAACATAGGCAGATTTTTACAGTATTTTTATTAAGGCAGTGCTACTCTGATTAACAGAAAGTCTTGTCCATGCCAACTATAAGCACACACATAATATGATGCTACCACCAGAATACTTCAATGTACAAGTACAATGCAGCCAACAAGTACAAAATGTTTTACATTTCAAAATGTTTATAGTGCATTCATGATTTTAGGCTACTTCTAGATGTACTTGATCTGAATTGAACATAGCCATTTACTATGAATATCTTTGAAAGGAAAAAGAAATAATCCAGGAGTTTTACATTTGAAATGAAATCTTGACTGTTGTTGTTTTATCGATTAAATTATAGGCCATTGTACTATAATAATGGTAATTTCGTTACTCTATTGAATGTTGTGTAATAAGATGCTTGGTTGGTATGCTCAAGAGTTTAGATTTGAAAAAAATACCCTCAATAGTGACTTTATATTTTTTGTACAGTGAAGATAGCAATTTCATGGCAAGATAGTGATTCTACTTATATTGTATGCACGTACAGTATAAACTACATATTGAACAGCTAGTCCAAAATTGGAAATTTACAAAATTTATAATCACTAAAGTCCTAGACTGCAACTTTACATTAATTCATAGTATATTCCATATGCCTATTTCCAGTAAAGTATTTGTCAGTTATAATGTTATAGTCTTTCATTTGTCTCAATAGTTTGGATGTTGTGTTTGCCATTGGAAATATTTTAAGTAAGTTGGGACCATTTCCCATGTTGTTTCCCTGGCCCTGTCTGTAATCATATTTAGTTCCAGTGCTTTTAGTAGCAACAAGTTTATTTTAGCTCAGAGCTCTGTTTTATATCCTTTTAGTAGCGTGTTAACGACACATTCTGGGATTTCTTGACACTGGTTGTAAAAGTTCCACTTTTGAGCCAAAATAGTTCCTAGAAAATTAGGTACTGGGTAATGCATGTGCCAAAATGTGCCCCATGCTATCAAAATCTCTTGCTTTCAAGTTCAAATTTCATGGCTCGAAGGGGTATTTTAGTAATAATACTTACCGATTATGCACCTATAAACAGCATATTCCAGACCCATCCCAAAATAATTTTGTTCATTGCAAAAGTCCCTGGTTTGGGTGAAATCTACTGCAAGATTTAAACTTTCTGCCATTCAAGTATTAAGTACACTGCATAATTTTATGGTTATGCTTGTCACTATCAAGCACTGGATGCTTTGTCAGGGTCAGAAATAAATATGGATTAAATAAAGCCATGGTAAAACATTAAAAACCTGCTATAGTCTTCTAAAAATATTATATAGTTGTATTTTTTAAGACAACCACATTTGTAAATCAGAATGGCTTCGAAAGAGATGTTGAGTGTTCCTAAGTAACCCAGTCGAAGTCAAACGTGGTTCCTCAGAAATGTGAAGACATACGCAATGAAGACAGATTTTATATCAATAATGTAAAAAATTTAAATAAAAATACAACTCTGTTTGTAAAAAAAGTTAAAATGTAAAAAAAGCTGCATAGATTGTAAATAAAAACAGAATGCATTGACGTTCAAATCATTTAAACCCTATACTGAATAGAAAATAATACAAAGAATACATTCTAAATGTTGAAACTGAAACATTTTATTGCTTCTTGAAAAATATATGCCCACTTTGAATTTGATGCCAGCCAAACGTTTCAATAAGTTGGGACAAAGAAACCAAAAGACTGAAAAAGTTGTGTAATGCTCAAAAACTAAACCTGGTGGAATATCACACAACTAGTTAGGTCAATTGTCAACAGTTCAGTAACATAATTGGGTATTAAAAGATAATTCCAGAGAGGATGGGTCTGTTAGAAGTGAGGATGTGGAGGGGTTCACCACTCTGTGAAAGACTGCGTGGGCAAACAGAGCAAGAATCCCGCAAAGAGTTTGGGGATCTCATCTACCATACACAATATCATTAAAAGATTTAGAGAATCCAGAGAAATCTCTGTATGCAAGAGATAAGGCCGAAAACCAGTATTGGATGGCCATGATCTTTTAGCGGCATTGCATTATAAACAGACACAGATTCTGTCATGGAATTCACTGCAAGAGTTCCGGAATACTTCCAAAATCCATTGTCTGTGAACACAGTACGTTATTTTTGGGAATCATGGACGCCTCGTCCTCCGGACTAAAGAGGAGTGGGACCATCCGGCCTCTTATCAGTGCACAGTTAAAAACCAGAGTCCATGATGGTATGGGAGTGCATTAGTACTCATGGCATGGGTGACTTGCACATCTGTGAAGGTACCATTAATGCTGAACAATATATACAGGTTTTAGAGCAATATATGCTGCCATCCAGACAATGTATTTTCAGAGAAGGCATTGTTTATTTCAACAAGACAAAGCCAAACCACATTCTGCACATATTATAACTGCATGGCTCTCTAGTAAGTCGGGGTGCTAAACTGGCCTGCCTGCAGATCAGACCTGTTAGCCATTGAAAACATCTGCCGCATTATGAAACAAGAAATACAACAAAGGAGACCCTGAACTGTTGAGCATATTGAATCCTATATCAAATATATCCTATATCACTTTAAAAACTACAGCAATTGGTTTCCTCAGTTCCCAAATGTCTACTGATTGTTGGTAAAAGAAGAGGTGATGCAACACAGTGGTTAACAGGCCCCATGTTGTTGGCATCAAATTGAAAATGTGCAAGTATTTATCAAAAAACAATAACATTTCTCAGTTTCAACATTTGATATGTTGTCTTTGAATTTTTTTCAATTGAATATAGGCATAAATGAATCACATCAATGCATTCTGTATTTACTGCATCACAACTTTTTTGGAAACAGTGTTGTACTTATTACAGGGGAATTCCACCATTTATAACTGGTACACCTTGCACCTGAATTCCTGCATTATTAAGTGCTAGATACCCGAAACCTATTCAGCAAAGGAGTCCTGGCTAAATGTTAGATTAGCATGGAAATGTTTTTGATTTGACAGTATTTTTTTATGTGAAGCTTTTACTTTTAATATGTCGTATAAGCTGTGCCTTTTTTAAAACTGTTACTGCTCTACATCAATGCAAACTTGCCAGCCACACATAGCAATTAATTACGAATAAATATTTTGAGATTGTCCAATTGTGTGTAAACTTTCACTTCAAATTGTAGTCTAATATATTATAATGTTATAACTGATTTTCTTCTGTGGGTCAGTGGGTTGACAAAAAGAGGAATACAATTGTCTGTACTAAGGTGTGCTTTTCATAAATACATGCATGAGTCGCTTACACATTTTCACATAATACTGAATTAAGTGAAAATTTGCATTTTAAAGAGATGCTTGTCACCACAAACATTAACCAGACACCATAAGTCTGCTCTTACCTAAGTCATCCTTGTCCAGTTTAATCTCATCCATTAATGAGGGCATAACAAACGAGAAAGTCTTCCTGTTGAAGTAGTACAGGGAGTAGCCAATAAACATGGAGAAAAAGATGACCGTACGATAGTATCCATAACCGGTGGCCCCCATGATTCAAAAGTTAACAGGCAAATCACTTGAAGGGAAATCGGAACAATTGAAAGGTCTGAAATACCTAGGATAAATAAAACTTCTGATTTCCTGTCTTTAAATTACACAAATCATTATTTGAGTAAAGCAGGTACAGAGAAGCTTTAGTATTTGAAAAAATATAGTGATGCTGTTCGAAACCGCTGGGGTCACATGGCAGACTTGGATAAAGATGACACTCTCACAGTCATGTTTACACAGTGACAATGGAGATGTGGCATTGGGTTTGACATGGATGGTCAGTAAAGCCACAATTTCCCTGTTACTTCCTGATATAGTAGTTTTATAGCACTACACATTCAGGACTGTCCCTTCTATCCCAGTTTGACTCTGAATAACTTCCCAGCTATTATTTCTCCTATGTGAATGTTGCTGTCTGGTATGTGTTCTCTGTCCCAGCTGTTGTTGCTTCTGAGGGATAGGAATTCCACAGAATGCCCACTCTCTGTGGAGGTCCAGGTAGTACCAGAAGACAGAACTCCCACGCACAGAACCTAGATACACAAATCAATACATCAGAATAGGAATGGAGGAACAATAAACAATTACAACTATTAATTTGTGATGTCTCAATGAACATGTTTAATTCTACAATGCAAAATTAGGCCAGCCAATAGGTTATTAATGATTCAATGATCATTGCAGGATTTTTTTTTAGTAAGTATGTAATTCCCCGAAATCATATGCTGTCAGGTCCCAGTAATCTGAAATATAATGAAAAGTCATAAGTCTCGGGTGTTGCTTTGACCGGCCTGAAAATCTGTTTATGAGGTGGTCATATCAGACAACTTCTTGAAATTTGACACAGGTCATGCAAGTGGGAACTTTGACCACCACAGTTGCCAAAACC
>JACXGJ010006278.1:0-19591 GCA_016801105.1 Esox niger
CCCCCCCCCCCCCCCCCAAAGCAGAGCTGAGGATATTATAAAAATCAAAATGGTAAAAATGGAGTAACATTCTTAAAAATAATAAAAATCTCATGCAGCATCTTCAGAAAGGGCCTGAGAGTACATATTTGCAAGAAGAAAGAAAACAAATGAATATCTTAATTATATAAATCAAACACATCAAAACACAAGCCAGTTGTCTTTTATTACAGATAACCAAAACCAGTTACCGTAATTATCTGTCCTCACCATTGTCAGAGTGATTCAAACACAAACTATTTGGCAGCTGCATACAGTTGATTGATTTTATTTGCCAAACCACATCAAAATCTGAAGGCTGCAATTCCTCCACAGCGTGTATCCAGAGGAAACTGTGTTTCACAAGGCCTTTAGTTAAGACACGTCCTCTTAAATCCTATCCTATTCTTTGATTGAGATATCGGTTCAGTAAGGTGAAAGGGTAGAGAAAAATGTTTTATACAGTATGTGTATCATGGCAGCAGAACTCTCAATCTGTCTGTGCTGTTGATCTTAGTGCTTTATTGAGGTTCATCTTGTAGTAAGAGTGAGAATGCTGGAATGCATAGAACCAAAGCTTAGCACCACTTAAAAGAGTACATCAAAAGAGCTGTAGAATTACCCTTGCTTGTCGCATCTTATTTATGCCCTTTTGTTTGTCAGTAGATCCCAGTCCATGCCCATCTAGGGATGAAATGGCCACTCTCAGTATGCACGCTCATGGGGGCACAGAGGGTGAGGTAGGTCTGTCAGGGTGACTCTGGAGACTCCTAGAACAAAACACCAAGGAGGGCTAACTATCACAGCCATGAATTATGGTGTACACAGCCTGTTGGGGGCAGGCCCTGTACTGTGGCCCCTCTGACTGAGGTTTTCTGCCATAAACACAGCTTGGCCCCAGATACAACATACATTCCTCTCCCTCCACACCTCCAAGCATTTCAGTAGCCATACTAGAGCCCCTTGTGATCAAGGCAACTGTAAGGAAAAAAACATTTACTGAACCCTGCTGGCTTTCATAGCCCACTGTCAGTGGCTGATTGATAACATCAGCAACAAACCGAGTGCTTGACAAGCTAACACAGACCTGTTTTAAAAGGTAGAAAAAGTATGGAACTAAAAATATAACATAAGGCGCAAGAGGCTGAATGATGATGGGAAAATGCTGAGGTTGGTTTGAAACATGAAAAAAGGCAAAGTTTGGAAACGCAATAACATTAGCTTATTGCTCTTTTTGACTTTTTTTTATACCTACAAATGATAATTTTACACACAGCATAATCATATAAATACACTATACAATGCAATATAAAATAATTATTTATTAAAAGGAATATGTTCAGGGCTGCTCATGTATGCTGGATATGATACTAGCACCATACAAAAAAATTATGACTCAAAATAAGTCAAGTGAAAAAGGCACTTCTGGGTGTCGTTTGAATGACTCTTGGGTAAATCATGGCTGCTCTCTCATCATGCTGGAACACAAAAAATGCACAGGTTCCTCTCCCAGAACGATGAGGCACTGCAGATAAGTCTGTTCAGATCTTCTATGTCTCCATGCAAAGACCCCAGGCTTGTTAGTTTCATCAATTATCTTTTAAGATTTTCTTGTCACTTCATTCCAGCAATAACTGCAAACTGGCTCCAACATTACATCATCCTTCCTTTCTCACTTCCTGCATCCTCCTTCTCAGACTTCCACTTCTCTCAGTCCCTCTTGAGGGTCAGGTGATGACGTCACACTGATGTCGAAACAGGTCACCATCATGACACGTAACTTGCATAGGTTGACACAGAACTCCAGCTCCTCTGTAACCTGACTCAGAGCCTGCAGGTACTCCTGGGACTCCTTGTCCAAATCCTGGTCCACCTCAACTAAAAAAAAGAAACGGTAAATCAGAGGATTAAAGTTGGTGTACCCCACAATCAATCAAAACTCGTAAGACTATCCACAATACGAGGGACATTTTAATAGAACGTTTAGAAACAGTACTTTTTTCCAAGAGAATATAAAGAATGCAAAGGTGCCAATCTTATATGTCACTATACAGCAAGAATAACGTAGCAGACACCCACACTCTCCTATCCACTTGCAAGGGTTCATCATCAGCCGAGTCTTGGTGTCCTCCAGCTCCTCCTTCAACGCCTCATGTTTGTCCTTCAACTCTCTGATCTGCTGCTGCCTCCGCTCCAGAACCTTAAGCTTACTGTTAAAGTATAGCAGGCCCTGAAAATTGGAGGGGTGGGGTTAGCTATTTTCATGGCTGCCAATTGATTAGCATTTTATTGTAGACAAAGAATTGCGGGATATACAGATACAGTCATGTATATTAACATCTCTGGCCATTTTCCAGATATTGTAATGAAAGAATACATGTTTCCCGTCACAATGGCGAGAACCCTGACTTTAGATAATGTTTATGCAAATAGAACAATGCAATCGATTCCTGTTTAAGACTCTCTTCCCTCATTCTAAACTATTCCCCAACTCCCATTGCAGAATAATTAAGCCTCAGCGATCCAGCAAAATCAACATACCTTCTCAACATCCTGGAATGGCTGCTAGAGAATAGAAAATGGAAAAACAGAAAATACATCAAGCAAAAAAACATGATCTCACTGTAGGCAAGGATGTGACAGTAACTCAAACAGACATAAGAACACAAGTTCTGAACCCTGCATATTGCTAGTTTACATTACTAGAGAGAGAGAAAACGCTAGATAGACATGTCTTAGTTTGCATAATCATTTCCATAGCATTTGAATTCACACCTGCATGTTGGAGACATACCATGCAGGATCGAGGGTGTCAATCAAGGGGAAATTCTGCAATATGTGTGTGCACTGCACAGAAACCTGATACAGTTCCGACACAATTGTCTTCACACCTGAAAAACTCTGGGGAGATTGTTCAAAACTGAGGGGCACAGTAGCTCGGAAGGTGGCTTCTCAAGCTATCAGTATCAGTATGTTTACACAGCAAAATAATGTAGCGTCTTGAGTCTTGGATACCTCTCGGAAAGTGTAGTGTAATATTAACAAGCCCATATATTCACAAAAAACCCACGAACACACACAACTGACGTGTGAATATAGAAACAACAAGCCTTCATATGCTCATTACATAGTATTCCAAAACAAGTGGGGGGATGCGTAAAACAAAGCAATTCATTACTCGCTGTTCACCCAGTGATGGCTGGAAAAGACAAACGGAACATCATCTTTTCCTAATTGAAACTAAATCAAACCACCATCCAGTTGATTTAATATCTTCTGTTAACAAATCTGTGTCTGGCTGTCTCTAACTTGTGGGAGTAGTTAATGACCCATGGCAAGTGCAGCCAGCCCATAAAGAGCCATCAGGCAGCGAGGGATGGGCCATGGAGTGTGAGACACACACACACACACACACATTCCTGGACTGCTCTTTCCACCGCCACCACCCATTCCCCCTTTGTCAACTGGCACCAGCACGGAGACCCAGTGATCAGTCATATCTAAACCAATTAACCCCAGACAGTAATTGCCTCCTGATCTCTTTAAGATCCTGCACAAGCCCGGCACACAGACACTTAGAGATGCCGAGACTTCGCCATTGGGCAGACAGAAGGTCAAACGTCTCAGACAGACATTTTCATCTTGTTCTTAAATAAGAAGCTGTGAAAGGGTGAGCTAAGACCTTCCCACGATGTCAAGTCTGGCTTCAGTGACACATTCCGACTGTAGCAGAGATCAGTGTGGGGTTTGCAGTCTGACATTGCTAACCGGCTTGTATGTAGTGATGGACATCCTAATGTCCATCTACAATGCAGGGAGCTTGTGTAAAAGACAGTAAAGGTGCCTGGTTGCTCACCTCGGCTGAGTCCTCCTGTCGGCGCCTTTGGAGCCTTTCCACATCGTCAATCTCGTACACCTTGATCTCAAAGGGTTCCTTCAGGGGTCCCGACATGGGTGGCAGGTCCACCCACTGGCCTGCTGGGCTAGCTTTCTTCCCCAGGGACGAGGTGTCAGGCAGGGGGGCCGGGATGAGCCGCCGCCGCTGGAGCCCTGACAAAACACAGACAGACAGGCACCACAATTACCGCTAGAAATATACAACGGTACTATCAGCCAGGGCCGGGCTGTACAGCTCTAGCATATCTGTCAGTAAATATGTATGAGGCTGAGACAGAGATGTAAAACGATAGCAGGCTTTACATAGACCTCCCGAGTGTGCAGTTGATTGCACATGTATTAAGCTTTCACCAAGGTCTATGTCATTTCTCTACCGGACAGTATGAATTGGAAAGGTTGGCTACATACATTTACGACAGCTGGATCATGGGCATTACCATCCACTTCCACAGGAGTAGACTCATTTCATTAACCTAATTCCCTTTCTCATTCGTAAGAACAATGCAAAGCGCTGAACCAGAAAAGGACCAAACCAATACATAATCAGAATCTGATTTTAGAAAGTTAGAGCTTCCTTCTGTACAAGGTTGCCTGGGGGAGTTTGAGAAAGCGACAGGTTGTCCTTGATCCTGTTCAGTGATCCTGCACTATAATTCTCTGGTATGCTGCTTCAGTCTGGAGATCTGGAGAACTGTGGTACTCCTTTCAGACAGGAACACCACTTAGTCTGCTGCATTTTCAGCATGACACATCTAGTTAATGTCAACAGCAGTAAACCTTCACCCATAACAAACCATAACAAGGGATTTCTTAATGCCTCCCTGTGCAGGCAAACTACTTTTACAGAGCAATTAATGGGTATTTATAGACGTGCTGTGTGACTTATAGACAAGAGGCTATTTTAGGGGAGTAGAGACAGGTCTTATAGTCCCCATTAATGACCTTCTCTATTATTTAACAAGTGACATCACACAGTCACTTGTAAAAAAAGACTGTACCTAAACAAGAAAGCTTACTGATGGATCACATTTTTGAATGCCTCCATTGACTCTCTGGCAAAACCTACAGTAGGCTGTTGTACAAGATATTATCATAAAGACAGTGCGTAACACTACACACAGACAGAAAGGTCTTACCATTGCGTTTTTTGGGGGATTTGGAGGTCCTGGGTCGGCCTGAGGATGACATCCCGCTCTCGCTCATGGAGTCGTGGGCAGAGGAGGCACTGCCTGTGGCCTCGCTGTCCCGTATCATGCTCTCGTAGCCACTGCTGCCCCCGCTGTGGTAGAAGAGGGCTGTGCGGCCCATAGCTGGGGGAAGCTCTCCACTCAGGACACTGCTGTTGTCACTGCCGTGTCCACTGCTGTAGCGCTGCGGCCTCCTGGGGGCTGTGATCTTACTGTAGGGGGAGGGCAGCATGGCAACCGACGACTTGTCGTCGCTCAAGTTCACCCCGCTGTCGTTACCACTGTCAGAGTCCCCCGAGCCTCTCGGGTGCTTGCCTGCTGTGCTGCCTGATGCCAGCTCACTGACACGGCTGTTGGCTGCCCGCATGGCCTGCTTGGTCCCCATGATGGTGCCCCGGCCGGGCTTGGTATTGGTGGTTGCGCCGACCCGCGGTGTGGAGGCCTTGCCAGTTGGGGGGAGATTGGCGTTGGGGTTCCTGGCGGCCGGAGCCGCCAGGGACTTTGTGGACGAGCTCAGGCCCTTAGAGTTACTGGCTGACAATGAACGGGCCTTACTACCATTGACCGTTCCTGCCGCTCTTGAGTTGACGGTACCTTTGACCTGCCCAGGTTTACCTAGGTTCCCAAGGGCACCACAAGCAGAGGGAGGAGAGGTAGCAGTGGGTGAGCTTGTCGAGTTGGGTAGCCCGAATCTGGGAATGGACCTGTTAGACTTGTTGCTGCCAAGGCTGGCTCCACTGATCTCTCGACACAGAGTGGGCTTGGTGCCAACCATAGACATGCTGTCACACTTTTCTAGAGACATCTGGCTGCTGTAATGCTGTTGTCCGGCATCCCCTCTGGTTCTGGCCTTTAGACTGGACGTGGCTTTGGCCGAGATGTAGTCGCCCCTGAGGCTGGATGTTTTGAGGCTGTTGGAGTCTCCTCTACAGCGGACCTCTAACTCATCCTCTGACACTGCACCCCTGGTGAGTGAAGGCCTCCCTGCATCCCCATACTTTAAGGCACTTTGGGGCAGCTGGATCTTGTTCTTCTGATCCAGACTGGACTTGCGCACTGGAGGGGGAGGAGGTGAGGTACCACCGGGTTTGGGGAGCATACTGGCTTTCTGCCCATTGGCTTTGCCATTCTTCCCCAGAGAGGAGAACTTGAGACTACTGGGAGTGGCAGTAACATCCTGGGTTGTGACCTTGGCCTCCGGAAAGCCGTGGATGACAGGCACCGTGCCCAGGGTGGTGGCCCCTCGTCTAAGCTGAGGCATCTTGCTCAGGGGCTCCGCTTTTTTACTGGTGGCCTTCTCACAGCCATCCACCACCCTCTGGGCCGAGGTAGCGCCCTGCATGTTGGGTGATCGAGGTACACTGTTACTGTTCACAACACCAGCTTTGCGGCAGGGAATGCCACTCACGGGGGTTCTGGGAGGCTTACTGGCTGAGCTGGTTTCTGGGAGTTGAGGTTCAGAGTTGTTGTTTATACGCTGCCAGGGGTCCTCCTGCTCGACTTCACGTCTGGGTGATTCACGACTGCCACTGCTACTATAGGCCATGGATGAGGTAGGTTTAATTTTTCTGGGAAGACTGGAGTGAACTATGTTAGGGCCCTGCGAGGGATGGGATGACGAGCTGACTGAGTTCACTTTAGCTGTTTTGGATTGGAATCTGAGGGGTCCTTTGGTCGACTCGGGAGATGGAGGGCCCTTTGTCAGGGACAGTTTGCTAGACGCTGCGCTATCACTGTCCATTTCAGAGAAGCTAAATCCACTGTCATTCAGAGAGTTCTTGGCATCCCTTGGGGATGATTCACAGTGGAACATACCTAAAGAATCACAGTAAAATGTACCTTCTGGGCCGATGTGCTTAGTCTGTGGGAGGAATACGTCTGCAGACTGTGCCCCTTCACTCTCCAGAGTACAGACACTGACCTCACTAAGCCAGGAACTGATAGATGAGCCCCTGCTTCCCACACACACAAACGTATCGTCCTGTAAAGGGGATACGACATCGGAGTTGACCTCTGCACCCCCTACCGTAGATGTGTAGGCATCAAACTCATCGTTGATGCTGCTGATGATGCTGACAGGTCGAGAGCCAGAGGCCAGGGCCTGGAGGGAGCAGTCGCTGTTGAAGCTGATGATGCTGGAGGGCCGGCCATTGCCCATGATATTTCCAATGGAGAGCTCCTCCACCATGGTGAACACCAGCTCATCCTCTCCATTCAGCTCCACAGGCTGCTGCAGGGTCACCGTGGCACGCAGGATATCCCTGTCCAGGCACCTCTCCCTTAGTGTGGAGCGCAGCTGGCACACCTCCACCGGCCCCCTGGTCTGGGGCCTACCAAGGACCGGGGAGCCCCCAGCCTCCCCCTGTTTCCCAGCTTGATGGCTCATTCCGACAGGGGGCATTCTGGTGGTTGACCTCTCCTCAGAGTCTCCGTTGCCCCTGCGTGAGTCTCTTTGCTGCGGAGGAGGGGGGGCAGGCTTGGGTAAAAGCATCTTGTTAAAGTAGACCTTCTCCCGTACTACAGGCTGAGATGATGCTGGCCCAGTGGCCCCAGCCTGTTTGACAGGGCTAGCTCTGTTCTCTGACATTAAGACCTTTTCACCATCAGCACTAGTTCTACAAACCCCTCTGGAATGTTCCAGGTTAGCCTTAGAGGGGCTGACATGTGGGCTACTGGATGCTGGAGTGGCTAAAGATTTAGGAACTAGTTTGGGTGAGATACTCCCATGAGAAGTGGAGGCTTTAGGGACAGTCTTTGGGGAAACAGACCCAGGGCCTTCCTTTGCCGTGCTATCCATCTTGGCAGTAGCTTGACTTCCCCTGGTTTCTCCAACAAATGCCGTAGGCTCCTCACTGCCGTCGATGCACTCAAGGCGCTCCTGAAGCTCAGCAAACGTGTTGCACTTGAAGAAGTGGTCTCGGTCCAGGGGGTCCTCTTTCCCCGTCCGCTTCCTGTTCAGAGAGGGGATTATGGGAACGAAGGCTGGGGGGCCCTCGTTGTCGCTCAGCTCCCTGTCAGAGATGGCGGCACCCCCTGGCCCCACATAGATGACGGTGTCGCAGGACTGCTCACTGCTGGAGGAGTAATCTGTGTCACTGAGCAGGCAGGGCAGGTCTGGGTCCAGGGCCACAGTCCGAGGGTGAAAGGGTCTTAAATGGGGTGGCCGACGGATCCTCCCTTCCTCACAGGAGCTCTCCCCTCCAGAGGAACTGGAGGCATACTGTAACCCAGAGACATACAGGGACTTACAAAACAGTGGACAGTATATAGGATATGGACTTGGCACAAGAATGTGTTACAGAATAGCTGCATTATTCATGTTCAAGATAAATGTTCAAGAGTAGTTATATTACTAGTTTACGCTTCTTGAAAAGGTATTTATATGATGTTATCAACTATTTTCTGCAGCAGGTTTACAGTTATTTAAATTGCATAATAATTCATAGCGGAATCAATCATTAGGCATATTTAAATTGGCAGTCAATACATTCAAAGGTTAAAAGTGCACAGCAATGGACCCACTGAAATGAATGTCAATAATATAAATCGTTGTGCCTGAAATGAATTCAAATTATGCCCAAGACCTATGCTAAATAAATACTTGCCATCATTCCACCTAATTATCTGGAGCATACTGTATTTCCCTAATCTGAGGGCATGAATTACACACATGCTTAGGCAGCCATATTGATTACATGCTGATGTTTTGAGCAGCGAAGAAAAACTAGCTCTGAATTATTGCACTAATAACCGAACATTAACAGAAGCCCAATTCATGTCATAGCACTGCCTCTAACTTAATCAAGATCCCGCTTCCTAAAAGGCTACTATGCGTAATGTTGAACAGTAACACTTCTGCTAATAAAACCCCTTCAATAAATCCTTGAGCTCATTAAATACATATTATAACTGTGAGAATCCACGGCTTTCCCTCATCAAAACAGTTAGCGCTTTGTTCCCTGATGTATAGTGCTGTCGGATTAGAGAACACCCATGCGGCTACGCCAATGTCCATTGTATCATAGTGAGAACTCTACAAGTCTAGACACGGACCTTGGATTTCTTCTTCCTCATGCGGTGGATGCGCGAGGCCAGCTGGATGGTGCTGAGGGAGTCGACGTAGTTGGCCGGGGAGTCGGAGATGTGGGCGATCATGGTGGTTCGGCAGTTAATGTTCCCGAGCGATTCTCTCAGCAGCATTGTCAGTTTGCTGTCCCTGGAAAAGATTTTTTCCACACACCATCCTTATAATTACCGATCGGGAAACGGCAGGATGTTTCTGTGCCCTATATCCCCGGCTTTGCCAATGTCTAGCAAACAATCATTACAGTGTTGGGTTCTCAACAACAGTTATTCACAACTTATAGTGGTCTGAGCTAAAGGACATTTCTAAACACTTGTACAATATATATTTTCGAGCAGACTGGATGGCTGAAAGCGAGCCAGACATATTCATAAGTCAATAGCAGCATCGATGGTCAAGTTATTTGTACAAACGTAGACTTGTCAGAAACATTTTGATTATATTCTTGACTTCCCTGCACTACATACTGTATAGCCAGGCATAGACATATTCCCCTACCTGTACGGCACGTGCTTGGCTCCGTTGGCTAAAGCCATGATGACGTTGCCCAGCGCCGTAAGAGACAGACACAGGCCACCTCCCACGTCCCGACTCTTACTGAGGACCTTCTCACAGCTTCCCAGGTCTATGAGGTGCAGTCTGCTCCGTCCGCCCGACACTGTTGTGACACAGGAGAGAGTCAGGTGAGGTTGTCTCTCAGCACAGACACGTTCAGACACTCCCCCCGGGGGACAACAAGGATCCCAGGGGCTGTGCCACACAAGCAGGAGTGGCATCGACCAGGCCAGACATGGCAGCCTGATTTATTCACGCTGAAACCTTTCTGGCTAAAGTGATTCAAATCTGGGATTCTGTTTATTTAACAGGCTGGTAATGACATTCCAGACACATAAAAGTATCTTATTGTCAAATCCCACTTTTAGATCACATACACACAGAACTAAGGAAACAGTAACTGAATTTGATAAGGTAACTGGACATGATGACCATGGGGACTGTATTCTGAATGGAGGGCTGAATTTCCCTGGATCTTATTTAGCAGGAGGAAGCACATCGGTAGGTAGGCCACTGTTATATATGTTATTTCACATGATTGTGGATGAAAATTCCAGAGGCAGAAGCATCAAACCGTTTAACTCATCAGCAATATTTGGAAATGGAGTGTTTCAAATCTGTGCTTTCTGCTAACACATGAATGCAAATGTAAAATGTTTCTTTTTACAAAGGGTAGTTTGAAACCATCCATAAAAATTCCAAATGAAAGGCTGGAGGCTTTTTATCAATTCCGATTTATTCTGGTTTTATCCACTATGTAACCCAAAGTGGTACAGTCTCCCATGCTAAGGTGGTCACTGCTGACAGCACAGATACTTGCAAAAATGACTATAATCAGCACCAGAACTAACTGCATATGCTAAGTAACACAACCCTTATGGCATTATAAAGTAATTGCCATTAAATTACTGTAGGTAATTAATTTTACTCTATTAAGTATGTAATCATCCAATCAATAATGTGCAGAAACATGATTCAGTGCATTCAACTCATAACAGCAGAATGACAGACACTTTTCATAATAATAGTAGTAGCAGTGGTAGTGTAGAAGTAGTAATACTGTTGCAGTAGTGGTGGTAGTCTGAGTAGCAGCAGTAGTGGTGTGGTGGTAGTAATAGTGTAGTAGTTGCTGTCATAATATTAGTGATAGTAGTAGTCATAGTAGTAGTGGTAGTGGTGGTAGTAGTAGAAGTAGTAATGGCAGCAGTAGGCATAGTAGTAGTAGTTGTAGTAGTAGCAGCAGTAGGCATAGCAGCAGTAGGCGTAGTAGTAGTAGTAGTAGTAGTAGTAGTAGTAGTAGTAGTAGTAGTAGTAGTAGCAGCAGTAGGCATAGCAGCAGTAGGCGTAGTAGTAGTAGTAGTAGTAGTAGTAGTAGTAGTAGTAGTAGTAGTAGTAGTAGTAGTAGTAGTAGTAGTAGTAGTAGTAGTAGTAGTAGTAGTAGTAGTAGTAGTAGTAGTAGTAGTAGTAGTAGTAGTAGTAGTAGTAGTAGTAGTAGTAGTAGTAGTAGTAGCAGCAGTAGGCATAGCAGCAGTAGGCGTAGTAGTAGTAGTAGTAGTAGTAGTAGTAGTAGTAGTAGCAGCAGTAGTAGTAGAAGTAGTAGCAGTAGGCATAGTAGTAGTAGTAGTAGGCATAGTAGTAGTGGTAGTAGTCATAGTGGTAGTATCAGTAGGCATAGTAGTAGTAGTAGGCATAGTAGTAGTAGTAATAGTAGTAGTAGTAGAAGTAGCAGTAGTAGTAGTAGTAGTAGTAGTAGTAGTAGTAGTAGTAGTAGTAGTAGTAGTAGTACTCACTTCCTCCCTTGCCTGTCTTCTCCATCCGGTACTGGTAGATGTGCAATGTGAACAACATGTGAGAGTTGCGTCTCTCCTCCTCATCTGAATCCGGCCTGCTGGTGCTACGTGCTGCGATGGCAGCATCCAAGAAGAAGGCTGCCTTCTGGGCCGTAGGGGCGCGCAGCTCACTCTGGTTCTGGAGCTGAAAGAAGAGAGGGAGAGAAAAGGGTGAGGGAAAGAGAAGGGTTACAGAGAAGGAGAGAACATAGGGTTAGAGATAGGAAGAGGAGGGAGAGAAAAGGAGAGATGGGAGACAGTTAATTGGACCCAGACACACATTTCTTACCCATTAGATTGGGTCTCAGGGGCAATTAGAGAACTAGATATGCACACAGAGGGAGGGGGATTAGGGGAGGTAATGGAGGGGGCACTTCCCTCCACACGGATGTGGTGGGGAGGTATGGAAAAAGGGGAGAGGGGGGCATCTAGTAGGGGGCCCACACCACATGGTTGCGAAGAACAGGAGGAGTCGTGAGGAGCTTCACAGGACTCCAGGCAGCCTTTGAAGTCACGGTCCACACATAACCCAAAAAAAACAACATCTGACTGCAACACCTGTCAGTCCTTTCAAACCCCATCCCCCAACTTGCCCATTGTGCTGTCGAGGGCCAGCGCTAATGCGGGGTAATAGATGCTGATCGATGCCGACAGGGGAGTCAATAAAAAGGTATGGAGAAAGACGTCGATATTTTGGACGGATGAAAACAGAGAGCAGGGCTTATTGAAATAGGTAACATGGCAATACGGGCTCAGAGGACACCGAAAAATCTGGCAGATGAAAGAAAAGACAATACAAAGGCACAAATGTTTGGGGTAGACAGAGGTAGATCGTAGTACGAAGTAGATCAATGCTAATAACATAAAAATACCAGACAGAAATAGAGGGAGAACAATGAAAGAGAGAAAAACCAGCACCCATCTGGCTGCTTTCTTTTCTAACCTGCGTGCCACAGATGGGGTCCTCTCGCAGGTAGACTCCAGGGGACTGTCCGTCCTGCAGGCTTCCTGTGGACACCTCAGACAGGAGGTCCTTCAGTGCCTCGTCCTTTCCACAGATCTCCACAGCAGACACACGGACTGAGAAGCGTGTGCCTGTCTTCTCCTTTCGTTCATTGATGAGCTTGAAGAGCCAGGAGATGGCGCAGGGCACGATGCCCAGGTTCTGGGTGGAGCCGTCTTTGCCAATCATGGTGAAGGTCTTGCCTGGGGGAGAGGATGAAAATGATGAAGAATGGGGGATGGAGACATTAATACGTGCATTGCTTTTGGCAACAGAACACTGCTCCTTTCTGCACTGAAACTAAGACACACTAAGCAAAACGCTGTTCTGGAAGGGGTTCAGTAGAGGTCAGAATGCTTTACAACTGTTGATTAGGAATGCACTGTTATCTCAGGGAACGTATGGAAGGGATAACTCAGGGAGCATTCGCTGGAGGATGAGCACAGTGGAGCAGACAGGGTGAAAGAAGGCCTGTTCTGAGAACTTAAAGCCCTCCAGACGAGATAAAAAGTGCGGGCCAGTTACAGTGGTTTTAACGGAGGCCTCTATATACAACCCCCCCCACCCCCCCCACCCGCTCCAATTCAACAGCTTCTCCCACAAGACCCTGCTCCTCCCCACTGTCTTCTTTTTACTTCAGCTCACACCAGTGACCGCTAATCCATTTGTGAATGTGGACATCAAACCGGGCTGATAAAGGGAGTGTTTTCTTTGTCTAACAAAGGGGTTTGCCAGATATCGGGGAAGAAGAGGGGCTTTACTTACCCAGCTTGACATGGCCGAAGCAGAAGATGCAGCCGTCCGCACCATTCACCACAGACTGGATGACCTCGGCAACCGTCCCTGAGCAAACCTCAGCCTAGAAAGGAGACAGACCAAGAGAGAGAGGGAAGGAGGGAAGCATGTTTAGAGAGCTTACTCTTCTTTTCATCAACTCATTGCCAACTAAGTGTATACATACAACTCTATTGTTGAAAACCCAATCATTTCAAATACCTGTATATTATTCAAGCTATCAAAAATGGGCAGACTGCCATTAAGACACGATCACAAATTTAGAAGGCACTGTCAGCAGGTTCATGGCTCATCTTTACAATCGACTTCACCACCGCGGCTCCACTGGGAAAAGGCTTCTGCTGCAGACAGATATCTCCTCCCATATATCACACAGCAAACAGGCCTCTTACTGTGGAACAGCTTGCTGTTACTGTTAGCCACAAACAGTGCAGTCCCAGCGGCACAATATAGCAGCATCACTTAAGCTTTGCCTTCGCCGGCTCTACTGGAACAGGACCAACGGCCGTTAGTCCACAAGTAGCTCGGTCCATTTTCCCTTTTTTTAAGCACTTAACAGCTTGGTCCTGTTAGATCCCTTCGTCTGTTCTTTAATCATCTCGGATTGTAACAAATAATCAATTTCCTTTTAATGGATTTGGTGAGAGATTTTTCTAAACAGACCTAGATGAATCATGGTTGTCTGGCCGCTAGCTAATCACAGTCAAGTAAACACGTCCTCAGTCCTTTTCCTTTCATTTTAACTTGGGCATGGCTTAACTAGACTGTTAGGCCTGGACCATGAAACAAGAGGTTAGATATAACTGGACATAGAGGTTAGACATAAGAGAACTGAATTCAATTCATTCCTCAGACTTAAAAGGGCCAGCTGTTGAGGCCCATACTGGGAAGAATGTCCCCGACCCAAGACAGGCATTTTTGCTACTAAGCCCCTGGACAGCACCAAGCCTGCATAAAGAGGTCCTAGTGCCCTTGAAAGAGTGCCCCCCATACACACACACACACACACACACACACACACACACAGCTCATAGACATTTAACGCTTGGTCCTTACTTGAGAGGCATCCTGGGTAAATACTGCATCGAAGGCAAATATCTTTGGGACGGCCACGGTGGCTCTTCTGTGCCCTGAGTTGGCGCGGTCATTGACCGAGGGGTCATATAAGGTCAGCTGCTTCTTCCTGGGGTCCACCTTCAGGAAAGACATGGACTCTGACGAATCAGGATCCTCCAAGGAAGGGCAGATACGCATCATCACTTTCACCTACAAAACAGGGAAAGGAGACATGGAAAGAAAAGCAAAGAAAATACATGTAAGATGAAATGATAGACATTGGCACTGGGGATATAGGAGGACGGTGTAGTGTAAAAAACCTGTTGAAATCACACCGCATGGCTGTACCTGGTTAAATAGAATATCCAATAATTGAGCGAAGATCGACATTAGAGTGTCAGTTACCATGGAGATATGGGTTAGCCCTGACAAATGAGACACCATTGCATGCAAAGACG
Source organism: Esox niger (assembly GCA_016801105.1). Taxonomy (NCBI): domain Eukaryota; kingdom Metazoa; phylum Chordata; class Actinopteri; order Esociformes; family Esocidae; genus Esox; species Esox niger. The sequence goes on from JACXGJ010006278.1 coordinate 14,883, forward strand.
TCCCTCATGGGTCAACACAAAGCTTTATGGTGTCAGTGTGTGGCTGATATTCTAAATCATACACTGAATGTAATGAGCCGCCCACCATGCTGAGAGATAATCCAACCAGCAGGCTACTCTCTGGACCAAACGCAACTCGGCCGCTCAGCAGAATGGGAACATATGGACCGTCTCTTGGTCCACCTCCTCGCTCTCTCTCTTCCTTTCCCTGTCTTAGTCATGCTCACTCTCTCCCTCATCCGGACAGGATCACTGTGATCTGCATTAAGTCCAAACATAAGTGTTTTCCTACATCTGTCGCTATTGACAGGCACAGTAAAGTTTACAAGCCTGATGTGTTTTGAATATATGCATCTTACTGTTGTACATTTCATCTGTCTCTAATCAAATAAACTTTATGCTAATATTCGTTTAGCAAAGGTGATATTAAGACGTACATATATACAGGGGATATATCACCGTTCTTCCAAAAGACATTCACAAATTTGGAGTTTTGATGATGGTGTTGCAGAGTGCTTTCTAAAACTTCAGTCCAAAATGTCCCATAGGCGTTCAACTGGAGTGAGATCTGGTGACTGTAAATGGCCAAAGCATGTGGAACCACTTACAAATTAATGGATTTGGCTACATGGCTATTTGAGCCACACCCATTCCTGATAGGTGAATATAATCGAGCACACAGTCATGCAATCTCCATAGTCAAAAACTGGCAATAGAATGACCCGTACTGAAGAGCTCAGTGACCATCAACAGTCATTGAATGCAACCGTTCTAACAATTCAGCTTGGTGAAAATCTGCCCTGCTAGAGCTGCCTGTCAACTGGAAGTGCTGTTATTGTGAGGAGGAAATGTCTAGGAGCTACAACAGCTCAGTCTCGAAGAGGTGGCCACACAAAGCCACACCATCTCACAGAATGGGACTGCAAACTGCTGAACTGTGCAAAACTCACCTCTCCTCAGTTGCAACACTAAATTCCTCTAGAAACAACATCCGCACAAAACTGTATGTGGGGACCTTGGGAGCAGCCACACACAAGCCTTACATCACCATTCATAATAGCAGCCACTGGCTGAGTGGCGTAAAGCTTGACACCATTGTACACTGCAGCATTGCAAACCTATTCTCTGTAGTGATGAATCACACTTCACCAGCTGACAGTCTAATGGACAAATCTGGGTTTGGTAGATGCCAGGAATATGCTACCTGCCTGAATGTTGAGTGTCAACCGTAAACATTAGTGGAGGAATACGTGTCAGGAGCTGGTATTCATGGCTCCGGCTAGGGCCTTTAGTTTCAGTGAAGGGAAATATATATACATATATCTTCAGAGAATAACAATTTAAATGGCCATTGTGCTACCAATATTCAGATTAATTCATTGATAGAAATGTGTTTACATGTAGTTATAAGTATGTAGCAATCACATATGCCACCACTTCTGCAAGAAATCCAGGGGCAAACAGTGCATTATTGTAAACTCAAAATACATTATTGGAAATGCATGCTAGTACACACTGAATATACTATAAACCGTAAATAAATATTACTTTTCTCCTGTTTAGTGTATTAAAGTACAGCAAACGTGATTCCAAAGTAATACACTTTAGGAGTACTTATTTTTGTTTGGGTATCTTTGTAGTCAGTAAGAGGAAGTCTGAGAAATGCTTGACAGCTCAGTGTGTTGAGGGTTTAGCCTAGTGCTTTTTAAACAGTCAATCCACTGAACCAGAGCATCAGCACGCTTGGCCTGCTGGTTCCAAACAGCTTGAGTTTTAACAACCACGCATTGACATCTAATTTACTCTGGAACAATACAAATCATAAAAAAGACTATGTTGCTTTTCAGAAGCTGTGCAGTGAGGAACAGTCAATTACAACTGCTCCTTTACATCCTGTTTTTGCGAACGGAGCTGAACTGAAACAGTGCTGTTCTATTCATGCTCTGTGTGTCTCTTACCACTCACACCCACACTAAAAGCCCATTCTTATTCTGGCATGTTTATAAATATTACCACAGATTAAGGCTCTCCAGTAACAAGGAACAATGCGTGAAGGTGATCCCATTCCACCAGAGAGGGAATCCCTCTTTGGCATTTCAGGAGCCGAGCGCAAACTGTCTTTGTGCTCCATGGGGGGCTGTTATTTTGACTGACATGTACACATGTTGAACACATTACCTTCGCTATGACATTTAAACTGGGCTTCCATATAAGACTGCTGAGCCTGGCTGGCCAGCAAATCCGGGTCGAGGGAGTAATAACTAATGTCTCTAGCTGCTATATTTACATTGGCAGAGATGTGATACCAGGGGCCAGTTAGGATCGTCTGGAGCCTCTGCTGCATTTTAACACCTCGGGTCTCTCAGCTAATGGCCCTGCTCTCCTATCTCTTGATCCTAGCAAGAAATCCATTAGCTGGGATGTTCCCTAGCAAACCCTCCACATGACAAATCACATGGCAGATGTCTGGTTTAGCACTGACATCATCTGTACATGGATGGAAATGTGTGTCTAGAACATATCCAAACATCACAAAACCCATAGCACTCAGTGTTAAAGATATGTATTTTCTTAACCACAGCAGACTTTGAAATAGGGGAAAAAGGAGCATGGACCAATTGTCTACTGTGGACAAAGGAATGTTGGCAACTGAAATTATGTTGGCTGCAGTTTCTCAAACATGCATTGTTTCACAGAAGTGAACTCTTGGTTGTCTGAATAAAACTGCAGCACTGTCTCAAGCACAATACAAGAGGTTCAGCTTCCCATAACAGTTTGCTAATTAAGAGGAAACCTGGGGTTATAGACTCAGAACTAAGCAGTAAACAAGTTGATTTCACTGTTCTAAACCACCCTGTCTGCGGCAGACACAGATGTCTAACTTACTCAGGTGTATGGAGAGGAAGCTTGGTAATAATGTTGCTGTTTTATGAAGTGAGATTCCCAAGACCGGCCAAAATCTCAATGGATATTTGGCAGAGTAACCAACAACGTCCCAACCAGGTGCAATCTAATCTTGTTAGAGAAGTTCTTCTGCACTATAAATACAGGATCTCAGGCCTGGAAACAATACCCAATAAACCCTAGAGGAAGGGTGTGTTTACACAGCGCTAATGCTAATGACAGACCACCAACCATCACCATCCTGCTCCATTTCATCATCAGCTTTATGGAACGCAGCTAGAAGAAATACGTTGCAGTAGTGTGTGCATTACTTTTCACCTTAGAAGTGAATTGGATTGCAGGTTTGTGTTTCAATTTCCTTACAAACTGCAGTCCATTCAGAGGCAGGAATGCAGCCATAACAATCTAAGTGAATTCATGACATTCCAGCAGGCTTATCTGCCTGCATGTATACTGGACAAGACCACTAGTTATGCATGGTTATCCACTGGTTATCCATTATCTGCCTGTATCTGTACTGGACCAGACCAGTGGTTACCCATGGACTTCTATTTCCACTTTTCCATGAAAACATACAAGAAATTAGTTTGAATAGGAAATATAGTAAAATGAATAGGAAATAAAGTCCCTGACAATGTTAGCAATAATTATTTATAACTGAAATAATAATTGTGACCCTCAAACTTTGCTTTCGCCAAAAAATCCTCCATTTATAGCAATTACAGTCTAGCAGACCTTTGGCATTCTAGTTGTTAATTTGGTGAGGTAATCTGAAGAGATTTCACCCCCTGCTTCCTGAAGCACTTCCCACAATTAGGGTTGGCTTGATGGGCACTTCTTATGTAGCAATAGGGTTGAGATCCAGTGACTGTGCTGGCCAATCCATTATAGACAGAATACCAGCTGAATGCTTCTTCCCTAAATAGTTCTTGTATAGTTTGGAGATGTGCTTTGGGATCACCAAGCTTCATCCAAAGGGTATGGCATGATTAATTTTACTGTGTAAAAATCTCCCACTTTACCACCACCAAAGCACCCCCAGACCATCACATTGCCTCCACCACAGTTGACGGATGGTATAAAGCACTCCTCCAGTATCTTTTCATTTGGACTGTGTCTTGCAAATGTTCTTTGTGATTCGAACACCTCCTACTAGGATTTGTCTGTCCATAACACTTGTGTTCATTTTCCCATCTTAACCTTTACTTTTTATTGGCCAGTGCTAGAAGTGGCTTTTTCTTGGCAACTATGCATAGGTCAACATCCCGGAGTACAGTCTTCACTGTTGATGTTGAGACGGGTGTTTTGCAGGTAATATTTAATGAAGCTGCAAGTTGAGGCCCTGCGAGGATTCTGTTTCTCAAACTAGACATTATGAAGTATTTGTCTTCTTGCTCAGGTGAGCATTGGGTCTCCAACTCCTCTTTAGATTCTGTTAGAGACCGTTTGCGCTGCTCAGTGAAGGTAGAAGTACAAAAGGTTGTAGGAGTTTTTTTTGCAATTCCTCGCATGTAATAGCCAACATTTCTCAGAACAAGCAGACACAAACAAGTTTCAGAGGAAAGCTCTTTGTTCCTGGACATTTTGAGCCTGTAATCAAACCCATAATTGTGGATGCTCCAGACACTCAACTAGTCTAAAGGCCAGGTTTAGACTGTGCAAACATAATTGCAAAAGGGTTTTCTAATTATCATTTTGGCTTTTAAAATGAAAAACTTGGATTAGCGAACACAACATGCCATTAACACAGGACTGATTGTTGCAGATAATGGGCCTCTGTATGCCATAAAAAATCTGCTGTTTCC
>JACXGJ010006278.1:19691-35234 GCA_016801105.1 Esox niger
GTGTGTGTGTGTGTGTGTGTGTGTGTGTGTGTGTGTGTGTGTGTGTGTGTGTGTGTGTGTGTGTGTGTACACCTGTTTGCATATATAAATAATGCCTGTCGCATCTTACCTTTCCCATCCCTGGGTTCTCCTTGACCTTTGACACGGCACGGAGAAGGCATGGTGGGGCGGGGGGTGGCAAGAGCTGCAGGATGCCGCTGAAGTTGGTGGGGTAGATGGAGGTCTCTGGAGTTCCAGGGTGAAGCAAGGAGGGAGGCTGGTGCTTCTTCCGCTTGGAAGACAGGTTCAGCTTCTGCGCTGCCCTGGGAGAAGAAGAAACAAGAATTCTAACTTCAATAATAAACCATTTATCCAACGATCTGTACCAAGGGGGAAAAAGAAGAGAAAACTGGAGTGCAATGACAGCCACCAGGTGTTACTTTCTTTCATAGAGAGGTAACCAACTGAGAGAGCTGCATAGTCCTTCAGTTGATTGATTTGCCGGTTGGGGTTGACATTTGTGAGGGTGTGCAGAGCCTTTAGAAGCCACACTCTGAAACTAGAACAAAAAGGTCAACAAGCTCCTTTTCTCTCTTTGCCAAAGTAAATAAAGTCAACAGTAGAAGGGCGCTGTGCCACTCCCGTCCCTCCACCTTCACACCCTTTCAAATCCCCACTCTCTGCCTTTGGCCAAAGTTTTCTAAAACGCTTCAGTAATCCACTTAAAAACAGTACCACAATAGAATTCCCAAACACATTAATTTCATCACTCCAATTGTCTACGCAAATAGACAAAATAAAGCCCAATCTTGAAGCAGGCCTTTGGAGGTGTCCGCATCAGACAAGCTGCCATGACACCTGTGTTGTCATTGAGGCAGATGGTGGTTGTCATGGTGCTAATGTACACTAAATACATCAATTTATTGTTGTCAAATACAACACACCTGTCAGAACATTAGATGTAAGGACGACTTGTACTGTGGGAAAAGTTTCTACTCATTATACATTTTAAGTGATTTTGCCCAGAAATGTTCAGGAATTTTGTACAATAATCAGGTATAGAGGAGACCCTTTTTAGAGGTGCTGATCACGTCCCATGAAAGCAATGACTAATCCTTGTGTCTCATTTACTGAGTCCCATGACATACAGACATGGTGAGGATAGTAATTAATCGTTCAGATGGGCAGAAAGACACATACTGGATAGATCTCTCCTGGCATTGTTGGCTAGTTAAACCCTATGTCTCACTGGGTTTATAAAAGCAGTTCTGCTATACTGGAATTCGTGGCTCTGTGATAGGACCAAAATGTAAATCATGCATTCAATTTCTCTACCTTGAATCACAAATAGCGCTAGATAGGCAAAAATGTTTCACATGTCAGACTAAGCAAGACCCAGGCATTCCTTTTAGTCTAACTCCTGCTGCTCTCAAGACTCAAGACTGCCCTCTTAATCTGACAGCAGCTCTACCAGCTTTACTGTAGTCTAAAGCAGTCAGCAACACTTTGAACAGACAGCAATATGGCACCACTGTAGATCATTGGCCACCACACAAGTAATGTCAAGGTCAAAGTGAAGAAATACCCACAGGAAATTAAAATGCCATGAACGATATTCAACAAAAACACTGACTGTCATCAAAAGGGAGAAAGACAGAAACAAACGTGAACATGAGAGTAACAAAGAGCAGAAATGTGGAGAGTTACAGCAAAATAAATATGTACAAATAAAGAAATATTAAGAGAGATGAGTGACAAAGAAGTAGAGAGGACTGAGAGGGAAGAGAAGGAGAGAGTGAGAGAGACAGCGTTTGTCCGTGTGTGTTTGTCTCAGTGAGAAGCAGTTTCCTTCGATCCCAGCAGCCTGAGCTCATTAGTCCTGCTCAGGGCTCCTCCGGACAGGGTGGGCGGCTGCCAAAATACACCCCCCTTTACTGTTCCTTTACCCCCCTGGAGTGACAGCCACAAACCGCCCCACCCCACCCCCTCCCCTCCTCAGCACAGCACATCACGCCCCCTGCAGTGACAGTCCAAGAGCACAATCAGGTAACACAACGCTGGCTGATGGAATCATTATTGCATCCAAGAGGGCTACGAGGAGGCTCTCCCCTGGGACCAGCCTGTGTGTGATGCCATGTGAGAGGGCAGAGTTTGAGGCAGAAAACGAGATGGAATAGATGAATTCAAGATGGAGAAAAAGAGAGGAACTCAGCAATGCTCTGTGTGTGTGTGTGTGTGTGTGTGTGTGTCTGTATGTTTCAGTCTGCACATGTATGGGAGTCTGCATTACACATTCATGGATCAAGACAAAGGCTCTCTCTCTGTCTCTCTCCTTGCCTCCCTCTCTTTGCCTCCCCCTCTTCAACTCCCTCTGCCTGCCTCTCTGCCTGCCTCTCTGCCTGCCTCTCTGCCTGCCTCTCTGCCTGCCTCTCTGCCTGCCTCTATCTCAGATTTGTCACATTCAGACGGACTACTGTACAGTGCAAGGAATCTGCCAGTCTGGCAAATACACACCGGCAAACACTGAACTACAAGGAACATTTGGATAGCATTCACAGATTTCATCGCTGCTTTCTCCGTGTCCCTCTGGGAATCCTCACAGCAGTGCAGGGTATGGTGTGCCTGTAACCTTGAGGGTTTAATTTAAGCCAGTCAGACAATGAGAAGAAAAGGATTGACAGGAGGAAGAGAGAAATGAGAGAGGGAGTCAGGGTCGTACGTAATGTTGTCATTCCGTCAGCCACTTGATGTGCGGTTTACACAAACAGCAAGCGCTCCCTGAAAGCGCACACGCGCGCGCAGACCCTAATGGAAAATTAATTGTCACATGGCTTTCTGCTTCTTCGTGTCACACTTACTATGAGGTTGTGATCAAGCAATGGAAAATGTGAAGGGAGGATAGACTCAGATTCCGTCAGCCACTACAGATTGCCCACCTGTTCAACACACATCTAGCTACTAATGAACCAATTTCACTACACACACTTAAGGTCTGAACGCATGCTTAAAAACATTCAACAAATGTCAGCACCACACTGAGGCAGAATTCAACAGTGAGTTTAGCTAATTATGAGGTAAAACATGAGGATAAACAACCCCATGAAATATCTTCTACAACATACACAGTTAATGAGGACAAGGGTCACAAATTAACCAATAGTGCCAAAATACAATCTAAGAAAATATCAGGTCAATGAAAGAGACAGACAGAGAGTACTTACAGCTCTTTCCAATCCATTATCTAGTCAGTGGGCATTGTCAAAGAGCTCAACTTTAGAGTCCGTTTCTCTGTTTCCCAGGGTCTCCATTACTTTAGCTTTAGAGATGCAGGCGGAGAGGTAGAGAGGAGGCAGGCCATTCAGTGCCGGGGGCAAGGGGGGTCGTTTTCACTCCGATCACAATCATCAAGGGTTCCACTTGATTTCACAGCGGTTTGTAAGGAGCAAGCGGGACAGAGGGAGGGGGCATAGACGTCATCCTCGCTGACTGGGCCAAATCCAAGAAGGGGTGACAAGAGGGGGTGGCTAGCAAAGAGATCCCAAAGAGGAGGTCCAAAGCATCCAGCCAGGTTGCCCAGGATGGAAGTAGTGGAGAAACAATAAAGGAGGTCAAAGTTGAGAAAAGCACCTTCCTCCTCTGTACATATTCCAGTGAATCAGACGTCTGTTCTGTGTTCTGTCCACACCTGTCAACAAACAAAACTTCAGCCTCAGTTCAGAGATATACACCTCCAAAAGAAACCGTCTCTCTCCAATCTCGCAAGACAGCTCTGCATGTCTCTTTCACTCTCCTTCTGTCCTCTTTTCTTTCACTCTCCTTCTCTCGCTTCATCCAGTCTGCATTGGTTTGTGCTTTTTCTTCCTAATTAACACATCTCTTCTGTTTGACTGAAGCAGGGATTCCTAATAACTGCGCAGCAGGCAGCAGTCAGAGACCATCGGGAGCGGGAGAGAGCACCAGTGCAGAGTCTGGGCTGTGGGGCTTCAGTAGAATTGGGAACAGGGAGAATTCCTGCTCCCGTTCCGGCTCTCAATCCTGCTTCTGCTGTCGGAGAAATGCTGGCAGCTGTCCTACCGTGTCTTTCCCTTTTTGCTCTCTCTTTCTCTCTCTTGCTCCCTCTCTCTCTGTCTTTTCAGCCCAGCCCCTTTTCCCTCCAACAGCTAGACGGGGTGTTAGCGCTCTACTGCTGGCTGCTCTCGGCATGATCGCCAATTGCTCTCGCTCTCTCTCTCCATCTCCACTCACAGACAGACACACATGCATCCTGCCACACGTCGCATGAATACTTCATGCATAAGGAACCCTCTCTTCTTTTGCCGTATCAGACTTCAAACAGATTTGTTTAGTATGCCTACAGCACGTGTGTCTTTATGTATGTGTGTGTGTGTGTGTGTGTGTGTGTGTGTGCAGATTTTCTTTCTTTGTCTTTAGCAGAGGATGTAATTAGTTAGAGGAATAAGATGATATAATTCATTAAGGAGTGACACATAGGAGCTAAGCAGCCAGATACCTGAATGTCTGAAGATGGATAGAGCAGTGAATCACTTGCAGGGTGAACAATGCTTTGACTCAATGGAAAGAGGAGGACAGACAATGACCAGACGAAAGGCAGAGGCAGGTTGATGCAGGCCAGATAGATAAGAGTGCACTGACCAGTGTGGTCAAGGTGAAAAAGAGGATGTCTGTGTCGGTGAGAGGGAGAAGCCTATAGCCTGTATTCCCACAACTACCAATTTAGCAGCAAGTGTTTTAGCTTCTCTCCAGCCCTGTTAAAAATAAGTCTGTTTCTATTCCATTAGTGTGAGCAGAGTGGCTCTGCAGTCGGACAATGCAATCACAGCAGAGCTTTTCCTTTGACACATTTCCCTATATTGGACATACATCTGGGTCTGATGGATGCACAGACAACTATTTTACATCCATGCATAGATCTACCCCAACATCACATCCATTCACAGATCTACCCCAATAGCTCATTCATATAACCATATCACATCCTTCCATACAGACATACATACAGTAGAGCTACCACCATATCACATCCATCCATCCATACATACAGTAGAGCTACTACCATATCACATCCATACATGCATACAGTAGAGCTACCACCATATCACATCCATCCACCCATCCATCCATACATACATATACATGCATACATACATACAGTAGAGCTACCACCATATCCACTCCCAACATACATACAGTAGAGCTACCACCATATCACATCCATACAGTAGAACTACCACCATATCACATCCATACAGTAGAGCTACCACCATATCACATCCATACAGTAGAGCTACCACCATATCACATCCATCCATACATACAGTAGAGCTACCACCATATCACATCCATCCATCCATACATACATACATACAGTAGAGCAACCACCATATCACATCCATCCATCCATCCATACATACAGTAGAGCTACCACCATATCCACTCCCAAAATACATACAGTAGAGCTACCACCATATCACATCCATACAGACATACAGTAGAGCTACCACCATATCACATCCATACATCCATACATACAGTAGAGCTACTACCATATCACATACATACATACAGTAGAGCTACTACCATATCACATACATACATACAGTAGAGCTACCACCAATACACATCCATCCATACATACAGTAAAGATATCACCATATCACATCCATACATACACAGATCTACCTGCTGACATATAAAACCTTTCTGCATTTCGTTGTACTGTGCCTGTACTGCCTCAGTCACAAATTTGACTCTAATCCAATGTGAAGGGCAGTGATAGGGCCAACCCGACACTCCTTTGACCACCTTCTTACAACTGAACAGACTAATGTGGGCATTGATCACCACAACAGTGCTTCAACAATCATTGCAGTTTCAGGACCACATCAAAATGGGCTAAGAACAAGGTTAGTAAATCTATTGGTCAAACTGTCCATACAGCCTCTGACCTCTATCACGTCTCCCTCTGTACAGACCCTAAGGACAGACAATGATTGTGTTGTTATAAACGTGCCAATTTACGATTAATGCAAACGCAGCAGAAATAAAGGCATTTGTTAATGATAGAGGGGACATCTACATTGGAGGCTGGCCGGGGAGTTGGGGGGAGTGCCTATCTCCTGCTTTTAAACATTCACAGTTTGGCCTGTTGTCAATAATACATTCAGCCCCCTTTTCAGGCTTTGTCAAATTAGTAAGAGGAATTCCTCTGGCCTGCAGAGTCATTAGCCGGCGCACCCATTAGTGTGTTTGTGCAAATTTGTCTCTGTTCCTCAGCCGAGTTCCTCGATTCTTTAGGTAGCAGGACCTTTTCCAGCCTAATTACCATGTTGGCCCCATTTACCATCCTTGACATTTTCTTTCTCTGGTTCCCCCTCTTTCTCCCCAGACAAGATAACGATGCTCTGGCAATTCATGCAGGGATCAGATCACTGGGGCTGATATCAGTCCCCCTGAGCGTGGGTCTGCCTTCTTCTCTGGTGATTAGCAGTAGCCAAGCTCCTGTCTGTTTGAATAGAGATGGGAGCTCTGGGCTTTAGCCAGACGGTATATGTACAAAACACTGATAACAAGCAAATCACAATGAACCCAGCTCTGTTAAAGCGCTAGACCTGCTGGAGTCGCCGTCTGACTATCTCAACAGGTGAGCCTGGGGCTGTGTGACTACATGTAAATAATATATTAAAGGAATGGCTATAAACACGGGCTTAAGGGGAACAGAGAAATGTCGCATTAGCATGTGTTCATGATTTGAATTTGTCAATAAGGAAAGGTGTGTTCCTGATTAAAGAAACAATCAATAGGATTTCTCCCCAGAGCTCAGACATGGAGTTGTACACAGATCTCAAAATGGTCGTCCCCATGGGCACCATCAGTTTCAGAGCTACGTTCCATGCTGTCTTATACCCTGCTGAGCCGGTGGCCCCTCTCATAAAACAGGCGCTGACGACCCTGACGACAACAACACCTTGCCAGTTACTCAGCTGTACACAAAGTCTGCTTCACAACAGTGATCTGGATGACCATGGAAACAGCCATAGTCAAGACTGACGCGACAAGCTGAGATGACAACAGAGCACGCCAGGGGACTGGACACCGAGATTACGTCATAGTGTATCCCAGGCCTAGCGGCAGACAAGCCCCAGAACCGTGCCATGATAACATACATTAAGGGGTTGATGATTAACACTGACATACTTTAAAAAGCTTTTCACCAAATGGAGTAACAGTAGTAAGTAATGTCTGTGAGGATCAGCAGTCCTAATTTTACCATGAATCTTTGGTTCCATTGAGTAACCGTTTCTCACTATTTATTATAAATATACACTGACTATATGTGATGTATAGATGGCAGGGGTAAATCGGTGTGGGTTCTTAAAATAACCTGATAACCCACGCGGACATGGCTGCTGGTAGCCTCCATTGAGTCTGGGATGGACAGAAGGCTCTGCGTATCCACTTCTAACCCTGGAGATGGGGAGAGACAAGGCTGATGTAACATAAGGTTTAGTCTGTCTTCTGTTAGGCTGGGGTGGGAAGCTAAGCAAAATCACAGCACCACAGGGATAAACATTCCTCTGGTATTTCAACTGGTCTTCCACCTACTTGATTCATTCAAATCTGGCCTAAAACAGCAACTCATCACAGAAAAGTAACGGAATTTGTCCGAGGTCGCAAAATAAATGTGCATTTGAAGGTACTGACACGTTTCTGAATGTAATGACAATTACATGCATTGATGGATCTAAAGATGATTACTACTGCGGCGTCAACATGGTCAGATTGCACCGACATTAACATTCATTCTATCATATCGCTGGTGTACAATTTAAACAACATTGCATTATCATTAGTTGTTCCTGCCATGTATCCAAATGCATGTTCCCTTCAACAAACTAAGTCAAAGTAAAGGCACAACTCTAGTTAATTATATTCTTGGGCATTATAAAAGTATGTCTATCAAATTTGATCAAGCCTGAGACTCAACTAACTGGTCTCTGTCCTTGTTAATGGTGGTCCTAAAGGATGAGCATTCCCTCCTAGGCTGTGCTATATACAACATCAAGAAGGAAGTGGATAAATACCTCCGGGCTAGGGTTTATTGAGTTACTATAAAGCCTAACCAGAAACAGATAGATGAATCACAGACAGGCCAACCAGACAGTTAAGAATGTGATGTCCTGTTACCTGACCAAAAACCTGCTTACCTCGTCACAAAGGCACTGAAGCAAATCCTTGAATAAAAGCCCTTTGTTCCAACAGGGGGTCTCTGTGTCAAGACGTTGGCTGGCCTTGGACACAATACCAAATTGGGCATCATTTCTGTACTGACTGCCCAAAGCTGAAGATATCTATTCTGCCCTGGTCCCTGGCCAATTAGCTGAAGTAGAACATGCACATACAAAGGTGTATAGTGCATATTGTGCATGGTTTATTATAGACAATATAAAATATCTATTCACATTTTATTTCTTGGGCATACTATGAACAAGCAGAATGCAAAGCATGGGAACGGGTTACCATTGTAACAGACACAACTGACCCATATGACTATAATGTATAGAATATTTTTGCTCTTCTCTTTGGGTTGAGATTAGTGCAGATTGCACCCACAGACTGCACCGTTCCATGTGAAACCCCACAATTTGTAGTGATTTCTTGGTTGATGACAAAACTGCATTATGTGGTGGGTGGTTGGTGAGGAGAAATTAAAATGGCAACCTTGAAAGAGAGAGAAAGCGAAAGGCAGAGAGAGAGGGAGAGAAAAGAGGCCTGGCAGAAGGAGAAGGAGCACAGAAAATAACCAGAACATAATGTTCTGAATGTAAATATGGGTAGTAGGGGAAAGGAAATGAAGAGATATGGAATAGGTGTGAATGATATAGAGTAGAAAACAGACAGGTCCACTAGGGAGAGGATGATATAGAATGTAGAAAACAGACAGGGACCACTGGAGAAATGAGCATGAATGAAAGAAACAGGGAGAGAGACAAGTAAGCATCTCAAAGAAAGGAGAGGAAAGTGTGTGTGTGTGTGTGTGTGTGTGTGTGTGTGTGTGTGTGTGTGTGTGTGTGTGTGTGTGTGTGTGCGTGTAGATCTGTACAGCCCGGTCCTCTCTTGGATCACTGAGTTGGCCCAGTGCCAGTAAGGAGCTGTTTGAGAGGAGGTAAATCATTTTCTGCCTGAGAAAGAAACACAGAAAGATGATAACCGGGACTCCGTCGCAGTCAGATTGGAATTGCTTTATTCCCAAAGTGCACCATAAAAGGAATCCCCTGTTGACCTAAAACAAATGTGACAGTTGGAGTCTAAATGGAAAATATTCTAATTAAAATAGCAAAATGTCTGGTTCTTTACTGCTGTGGGTGGAGGTAGACTTCAGCAGTTGGACCCACTTGGTGGAATTTAGTTCATTTTGAATTGTTTGAGTTTATTATACATTAGAAGCTACATTATTCAAAATGTTTAAACAAAATGGTTCCTGTTGTCTTGCTCAGTAGTTCAATGCCTGGTTGTGAAGGGAGGGAGGGTTGCTGGAGCGGCAACCAAAATCCCAAACTGTTACTGTAACTGTACCAACGGCTGAACTTTGCTCTTTGTGGAAAACCCCTATAGTTCCTCATGAGCATTTTGCCAGTAAGTCTATAGTCATACATGTCCTCTCCAGTACCACCTGTGGGTAGACCAAGTCTCTATAGCAGTCTTATGACCCCTGGTTGGAAGGCACAGATCTCTGGGAAGTGTCAGCTGAAACTCCTCCCTGCTCCCGCTTCCTGTTCATTTGTGTTTCCTCCAGAAGTCAAACCCAGGTTCTTACTCCAGCTTCCCTCCCACTCCACCCCAATTCAATTGAGAGTCTAAGAACCCCTCCAGCCAAGTTGTGGGCTTAAGGAGGGCTTAGGGGCACCCACAGGAGGGATTGGAGGGGGGTAAAAGTCATAGGCTACAATTCCCTTGCAGTTAATTTGATTGTTTCCTAAATTGCCCATTGAATGGCCTCCACAAACACGTTGTACTAATGTGGACAATGAGCATCTGCTAAAGCCGTGGTGAGTCAGTCCAAGCAGAGGGCTTTAGCCCGGCACCCTTAATCTGTCATTCAGTGATATAGTAACCAGATTTGGACCCCTGGAAGGAGAGAGCTGCACATTTTTTACAATGAAGTAAAATTGCATTCCTTCAGTCGAAAAATCTCTCCTATACAGATTGACAACAACTTTTTCCTTTGCAAACAAAAATGTATTTGATTCATAACAGCTGAGGATAGGAGCTTTGGAGGACGTGAGAATGAGACGGTCCCCAAGCAGATGTGGATTTGGCTGCTGAACTATTTGGAGGAGATGCTATTCTCCCCTTGATTTGATGGAGTATGTGTAGAACATGATGGTGTTTTCTTCTCTGGAGGCTGTAGCACCCCAACCCCCAGCACTGCTGACATAGATTAAAAGCTACTTCCATCTCCTGCTGAATATTTTTCCATTGCTCCACCAACACTGGTCTGCGATACCACATATTCCGTTGAGTTCACAGGTCACAAAGCAGTGGAATAAAATTACACTTTTTCACCCAAATCCTCGGGGGGCACCTTCCTGCTCAGAGGAACACATCCACAGTAAAGCAGAACTGTCTGTATTCACTACTCACATACTAGATAATCTGGAGCAATTATTCAATATGAACAAGACCAAAATGTCAGACCGTCAGTGACTGATTGACATTTCACTATCCCTCCAATAATCGATTTATTTGACCGGTGGAGATGGAATTTCTGATGAGCTCATGAGAATGCACATCACGAGGGCCACCTGACACTGACGTCATTTAAAGGCACTTGTTCCTTTACTTGTCAGTCAACGTATCGGACAGAGAAAAGCCTTCTCCGGAATCACCACTCTCCATCATTAACCAGGGCGTGGCCGGGTAACACATGAATCCATTATGTACATGCTCTCCTCCACGCCAAGGGTATCACAACAACCTGGTCGAGCCCCGGGGCTGCTGGGAACATTTGGGAGTGATTAATCAGCCGACGGAGAGGGGGTGAGGGCGTCCAAACATGCGTGTACCTTTAATCCATCATCTACACCATATCCCAGTCAATATGTAACCCAGGGAGATCCTGACAGAGTCACATCCAGGGGAATGGAGGTGCAGGGAGCGTCTCAGCAGCGTTGGGGAATCCACAAACAGTGTGGGATTTCGAGGTCCTGAACTAAGACAGGAGAAGTGTATCTATAGGGCTGCACCACATCAACACTGATACAAGACTGTAAATCGCAAATAAAGTATTTAGAAATAAAGCGAGCGATCAGTGACACAATTGTATTCAGGTTAATAAGATGCTTACTAATGAATTTACCCTCAATGTAACCCAGCAAACTGTCCCCAGAAAGTGTAATTGCCTTTATATTTTGTCTTGACAAGTATTGTAAAACAAGGACACACCTTATTCCTTTCAGAATGTCACTTACCTACACACACATCGCTACATACACACATAACACACACTGAAGTAACATCGTTCAGCCGGGGATAACATGATTTTTAGCACTCTGTGGCGGGCTCTCATATGCAGGGTCATGAACTGATTACCAGCTTTAATCCACTCCGCACCAGACAATCCCCGCAGAGACAGTGACAGCAGCCTGCAGACACTACAGAAAGCCTTTTCTCACACGAGTGTGTCTATTGTCACGCTGCCTGTTAGCCGAGAACAAGAGTTAGCGCCCCATCTGAATCAAAACTAACCACGTGACGGTCATTGTAACTCAGGCCAATGGGGGATCGGCAGTAGAACGTCTGTAGCGACCAGCCACCACAGCAAAACAGCGTAGGAGCGTTTCCACAGCGGAGCAGTCAACACCATCTCAGTCCACCTACAGTTCCCGCTCTGCAGAGAGGTGCTGTTTGTGCAGTCAGCCAGGTTAGCCCTGAGCCCCCCAGCCAGGCAAGAGGAGCGGCGTGACAGGACAGAGATGGTGGTAGGGGAGAGACTCCCTATGTTAGTGATGATGAGGTAAATGCTTTACTGCCCAGCAGGACAATGGCCCTTTATCCTCTGTGGTAATGTGAGTCCATCTGTAAAACCAGGATCATCCACACTGACAAACAAAGGGCGGAGCCTGCATTCATCAGCAACACAGACCCAGGGAGTCCAGGGGCTCCATGGTCCCATACATTGTTATCTAGGGGACTGCTGGTTGGGAAATCAACTGAAACTGAAAAGGCCTAAGCAGCTATTACTTATTCATATGTCGTGTGCATCCAGGGCCTGGGACAGGCAGGCCGACGGAGCAGAGCAAAGGAGCTGGAGGACACAGAAACACGGGGGCCCAGCGAGAACCAACTTGTTTCTGTAGCTCCAGGAAACCAAGTCAGGGTGAGCTCATGGGAGCAGGCACCACAGGCTCTGTTGTGGTTCAGGGAGACAATAGGTCAGAACATTCCTCAATGCATATTCCACACAAACAGTGAGTGGGCAATTAACTTGTGTTCTTATTCCAGCCTCTCCCCAGCACAATGCTGAGGCCTTCAGTTGTAATGATAATAATAATAGACTCCATTTGCATGACACCTCACAGGGAGATGCTATAGAGATTTACAATGTGGCCTGGGGGAGGGGCTAGCTGGCCTCCACCCCCCACTACTGTATTACATGGGAACTAGCTGGGCGGGAGGATATCAGCTCCTATCACTGGGCACTTATAACCAGGTCGCTGCAGCCCTGCAGTGTTCTCATAGCCCTTCATTAGACGGAGAGTCATCTGGGTGGTTGAATAGGAAGTCCTAGCTGACCGTGGGCAGAGGAAAAGCCTTCCAGGCCTGGTTGTACACAGCCTAAATGAGACCCCGGCCTCCTGCCCACACGTCACACACAACCAGACCTTTTTTCTCAGCACACAAAGAGACAAAGGCACTCTTATGTCAAGTGACAGGCCCACGGGACGTGCTGAGTAGTGGGTCTCTTCTGACGTCCCCTCATTTCCCCCTGTGTGAAAGGGACCGCTGCTTCCCCTGTCCTATAGGGCAGACTCTGTGGCCAGTTTTAGACTTGAGTCAGCGTATTCACGCTTTGTGTGCCTATGTGAGTGGGTCGGCAAGCCAGACTTCCTGACTCAGGGGTTTAGAGGGAATGGACACGGTCTCTCCTATGGGGGTGTCTCTGCCTTCAAACAGCCAGCTCACCAAGAGCACAGCTAGGGGCTACTGGCAGGGGGTTGAGGGTGTGATTCTGGGGAGAAGGGATGTGGGGTGATTCATCTTGGTGACACTAGACTGGGGTGGTGTTGGCAGTAGGCCTTCATGGAGAGGAAGGGGCCTGACTGGCGGCCTGAGGTGGTGGTCTCAGTTGGTTCTCCATCGACACCTATCCACTGATGAGGCGAGACATGCCCCTTCTCCAACCTGGCCTTATCAGCAGTCCACTGCCAGACATCAGCCCCAGCAGGCGGATTCTGACAGGAAAATACCAGCTGTTGTTTCATCCCACACTAAACAAATAGGCAGGGGTGTTGGCTAGCCTAACCACCACCCACACACCAACACCCACACACCATTACCCCCAAACACACACCATAACCCACGCACACACCCCACCAGCACTCATAAACCACACCGGCACCCACATACCAACTCCCACACACCAGCACCCACCCACACACCCACACACCAGCCACCACCCACACATCACCCACCCCACATCAACACACCAACCACCCACACACCCCACACACCACACCAGCACCCACACACCAGTTGAGCCATTCAACCCTACGGCACTGTTTCACAGTTAAACAGATACAAATATGAAAACCACCATATCCACTACAGTTGTGGATTAACATTCTCCCGCCAGTCAAGCTGGACACAAAAGTTACCATTACCTACGCAGAGCCACAAAGCTGAGGCTTAACTTCAATTTCAACTGCATTTTCACGCGGCTACACATTCTGCACACGTCTTTTCGGCAACAAAACCAACCATGTTTGTGAAGCTCAACAACAAAACCATTATCCGTTACCTTTCCGGGGTCACACTGACCTGACTGCAGCACAAACAACCCCAGACACTGCAGCTGGAGAGTTCAGCCAAACCATGCTTCCCCTCCAGCCCAGGCTTTGTGCAACTTACATCAGTCCTGTGGCGTTCCCCTCCATGAGTCCTGATCTCCTCCTCTTGAAGCTGGCGGTCTGGAGAAAAACCGCGAGCATGTTGGCCACGCTGATTTGTGAGTGTGAGGCTATCAGCAGCGCTCTGCTCCCCCTGCCAGAGCCCAGAGTGTGCTCATCCTCTGCCAGCAGGCCCAGCCCAGAGTAGAGCCGCTCTCCCTCCACTCAGCATGAATCTGTGTGCCAGCTCATCCCTGACACCACGTAGCGTTTCCTTCTCAGTATCGGCCTGTCTACACAGTCGTCTCTGTGGTCTACTGGAGTGTGTGAGTGAGGCCCACGGTACATTTCACCTCCACATCCCTGCCCCCAGCACTTACTCCCACCCCCAACCCTAGAGCCACTACACTCCCTCCCCCGTCCAACAATCTCACACAGGAAGGACACAAGGCAATTAGTGCTTGCAGCACAAGCACACACCCACACTCACGCACACACACCCACACGCGCACACACACAGTGTCTGCCACCACTGCGAGTAGCACAAAGCATAAGAACAGAAGGGTTGCCCTGCTGTTTACAACTTAAAAACATCTCTGCAGCTAAAATCAAGTGACGACAATTGTGGCCGCTCATTACAGCCAACTTTAATTAAGATACTGTATGGAGATCTGTTATATTTTGGATTATAACCTACATTAACATTTGGAAAGTCAACTAAGGTATATGCCTTTAGCAGTGATTACAGCAATCATGTGTTTGGAGTTCAGCTTTCCGGTAGTCATGAAAAGTTGTTTCTATGGTTACAGTCTAAGTGACGAAGCAGCACTCTATTAGTCTGGCTAGCACCAGTCTGGAAGGCTTCCTGAAAGGCTGTGATGTAGGCACAACGTGTCCACAATGAAGAGGGCAGTGTTTTTCCCTCAGACTGGTTCTTGTCTGTCTTACTCTTGTCTGTCTTACACAACCGCCCACAACAACCCAGATCCAATGCAGTGGGATTCAACACGAGAGAGGGAATTAAAAATGTAATCTTTCAGAGAACCAATCAAAGGTCAGCTAATTTCTGAAAGTGGTGCATTCACATCAGACTCCATGGTGACGGAGCACACAGAGTGGCAATAGCCAAGGCTAGCACTTTATATTCCTGACCGAGACCAGGCAGGCCTTGTCTGAGAGAGACTGGATTGTTCTCCTGCAATTACAGGAGAAGGTTTTCTCAACCCACAATCACAATGATTACTGCAGTACATACACACACATTCTCACACACACAGACACACGCACTTACCTGGGCAGCAGCAGCTGCAGAGCTATACATGGCAGTAAAGACACTGTGCTGACACTCCTCCAGGGCCACATTCCCGCAAACAGCTGTTATTCCTGCCTCTACCTCTGGCCTCCCCACACCCTGCCTCTACCTCTGGCCTCCCCACAC
>JACXGJ010006279.1:0-35104 GCA_016801105.1 Esox niger
ATGAGAATACCCTGAAATTAAAGCTGAGAGACTGCACTTGAAGCCCATATAAAAAATATAACTGTAACGTCACTGTATAAAATTGCTGTAAAATTTCAGTCGTTGTTTACAGTAAACAGCTGCTATAGTGTAATTCAGTAAATTGCAGTAGGCAACAGTGCATTATGGGAGCTGGAGTCAACAGACCACATTAACTTTTGGCCATAGTTGACTGAATTTGGCATTGCATGAAAGAGAAGTGGCAAATAAATTGATCATTTATTTTCTGTTTACCATTTTTACTCCAGAGTCCCTTTTTTCATTTGATGTTCAGTCATCATGCATGACAGAAACATGTGTTACTTGGCCAAATTGTTCATTTCAGTGAATATGCTTTTTTGAAACAAATGTAAACAAAATACCATGTGTTTCGAATGCCTTACTTTGAGGGCCTAATTGTATCAAAACACATGGGGCTGAAGGTAATGCGTGCCACTATAAACCCCTCCATTCAATATCATATTTCCCAGCATAAAAACGTTCCCTGCAGGTCATTTTTTAAATACTTAGTTTAAAATATATTTTTGCGTGGATTTTAACTGATTCACTACTCCGAGGACGGCAGAAGTGACAATTTAGAATTGGTAAAACTTTCACACCTTAAAATGAATAGGGAAATTTTCTAAATTGCATTACAGGCAATGAAAATGGTTTGGGATCGTCATCACCAGTATTTGATGTGTAAGTGTGAGACCAGATGACACCAAAATCTGTCCAGGAATAGACATTGTATTAGTCAATCTAATGCATTCAGATCAAGGAGGATTAGAATGGTTAATAGTCCAGAGTCAGCTGCCATGAGATCATTAGTGATTCTTAGCAGTGCTGTTTCAATGCTATGGCAGGGGCGGAAGACAGAAGGGAATTCTAATAATCTTAAAGACCAAAAGCTGATAGATGGAACACCCATGTTTGTTTCACTAGAAAATACATTCATGTTTGATTACTAAAATCCATATGAAAAACTCTGGGAAATAAGATTTAACAGTAACAGCCTGTAAGTCTAATGTTTAATTACAGTATTTGGCTGGCAACCAAGCTGCCAGAACTTTACTGTATGTTGAATTGTTTGCAGTAAGTTGCTATCTCAAATACAGTAACATTCTGTTGAAAGAGATAAACCACACACAGCCACAGGAAGACATTTTGATCAGGGGGTGCTGGTCTGCTTGAGACAAATATGTTTCTGAATTTCGTCATGGAGTGCTAAGAGCAAAACTGAGGGTCTGCCATAGCACCCCTAGTTTCTTTTGTTATCAAGTATACAGTAAGATACTGTATAATTACAGTATATTGCTGACAACACTGATGCCAGTAGATGACTGTTGTTTTACATGCAGTGTTTCACAGTGTTGAATATATTTTGGTAAACAGTTTGGAAAAAGTATTGTATCGAAAATAAGTGCCTAGAGTTAGGAAATATGAGATAGCAGTGCAGCAAATGGAGTTGTTTCGCTAATCATTTTGGTAATCATTTCCCTGGACTTTTGGATCCAAACTGGAGACACTGAGGTCAGTAATGTGCTATTTGACAGTCAAGTCTCTCTATTTACCTCCTGCTGGTGTTTGTAAAGTCATGATTAACTGTCCACAGGCTGGCATTCTGTGGAGTCACAGAGGAAGACTGTGATTGGCTGGCTTCAGCTCTGATGTCAAACTCCTGTCCTCTAAGAGAGCTTGACCTGAGTAACAATGACCTGGGGAATTCAGGAGTGAAGCGTCTCTCTTCTGGACTGGGAAATCCACATTGTAAACTAGAAACACTGAGATCAGTATTATGGTATTTTTAAGAAATATCCTACTGATGTTCCCTCTTCACCTGCTGTTGGTGTTGAAATCATGATCAACTCTATGCAGGTTGTCAGGCTGTCTGGTCACAGAGGAGGGCTGTGCTTCTCTGGCCTCAGCTCTGAAGTCAAACCCCTCACATCTGAAAGGGCTGGATCTGAGCTACAATCACCCAGGAGATTTGGGAATCAGACTGCTCTCTGCTGTACTGGAGGATCCACACTGGAGACTGGAGAAACTCAAGTAAGTCCTGTAGATGTTTTCTATAACGGAAATCAGTAATGCATTATGTTTTCTGGCTTGTTAACAATAATGTGTCAAGTATAATGTGATGGGATGCATTTCCTGCCTCACGGATTCTCTGATTCACGCGTGCATCTAGTCAACAGAAGAAGTATTGTCACCCTTCATGAAATTGAGCAAAAGTAAACAACACCAATAATGAACCTTCTTTCAGCCCCAGAGATTTAACTATTATTTAATGATAAACAAATTCTGTGAATTTCATCACGGGGACTCATGTGACAGTCGGTGGTGCTACTTGGCAGTGTTGGATGCACCGATACTTAACGTCTCAGAGGTTCTCAATTTGATTCATGGATGGAGAACATGAGGGCCAGTCAGTGCTATTAATGGCTTTGTCATCCAGGAACTGCCTAAACACTCTGGCCACATGAGGCTGGCATTGTCCTATACCAGGAGTAACCCAGGATCCACTGCACCAGTGTAAGGTCTGACAATGGGTTTGAGGATTTCACCTCGATACCTAACAGCTGTCAGGGTACCGTTGGCTAGCAAGTGGAGGTCTGTGTGACCCTCCAAGGATATGCCTCCCCAGACCATCAATTACCAACCGCCAAACCAGTCATGCTGAATGACGTTGCAGGCAGCATAACGTTCACCATGGCGTCTCCATTCACATCTTGTCACGTGTGCTCATTGATACCCTATTCTCTTCTGTGAAGAGAACGGGGTGCCAATTGCGGACCTGCCAATTCTGGTGTTCTCTGGCGATTGCCAATCCAGCTGCACAATGCTGGGCTGTGAACACAGGTCCCACTAGAGGACGTCAGGCCCTCATTCCACCCTCATGGGAGTCTGTTTCTGACAGTTTGGTCAGAAACATGAACCCCAATTGCTTGCTGGATGTCATTCTGTAGGGCTCTGGCAGTGCTTCTCCTGTTCCTCCTCACACAAAGGAGCAAATATACAGCTAATCTTCTTGCGACGGCATGCATGGATGTGCCATCCTAGCGGAGCTGGACTCCCTGTGCAACCTAAATGGGCTGCTGGTACCGCCTCATGCTACCAGTAGCGACAAGGACACTAACAAGATGCAAAACTAGAGAAGAATTAGTCAGGAAGGATGAGGAAAGAGCATTTGTCTCTGACCACACCCTGTAAAACCATTCCCTTTGGGGGTTGTCTTGCAGTTGCCTCCCCAGTGCACCCGTTGTCACTTTCATTGGCACCAATCTCCATTAAGACATGATTTGGCAACGTTGATGTGTAGGAACTCAAGTGGCCTACACAGATTCCTGACCTCCACCACACTGAACAGCTCCATAATAATGCACATGCTTTTGAAATGGGATGTCCAACAAGCTCAATTAGGTTTGACGGTTGGGTGTCCCCGTGCTATTGGCCATATTGTTTATATGTGTATTCTATATACTACCCTTCTATGGTCTGGTATAATGTCCCCTCTTGAGTTCTTTGCGCCACATGCATTCATACATACATACAGTTGAAGTCGTGGAGGTTTACATACATTAAACTCAGCTGTATGCAGCTGCTGGCATATAATCCTAGTTAAAATTTCCTGTCTGAGGTCAGTTAGGATCACCACTTTATTTTGAGTATGTAAAATGTCAGAATAATAGTAGAGAGGATTATTACTTTGTTGTTTTCTGTTCCATTCCCAGTGGGCCAGAAGTTTACATGAACTCAATTATTATTTCGTAGCATTGACTTTAAACTGTTTAACTTGGGTCAAGCTTCCCTGTTACGCATGCAGGTACCCTGTATGTGTGTTTGTGTTTTCCCCTCCTGCCATTCCCCCAGGCGGCCCTCATGTTCCTGATTGGGCTTGTTGGTGTTTCCCACCTGGCAGTCATGTGTGCTTTGCCTGACTACTGAGGTGGTCCAATCAGTGGACACTCCTCTAATTTGCACCTCCTGGTCCCTTTTCCATTAACCAATCACATCACACATCTCCTTGTTTAAAAACCCAGTCCGTTGGTTCTCCCAGAGAGCCTCTTGCTTTACTCCACATGGACATATAGACACTCTTGAGATACATACCCTTTTGATGGACAGACACTGATGGACAGCACATCCATCTCACTATGTCCTGTACCACGTGTGTATGTATTGCTGTGGTGTTTTGTTTGGTGTCGTTTAGTCCTTGTTCAACCTGTGTGTTTTGTTTGTCCCTGTGTCCCTGGGAAAAGGGGATTTTTAGCAAGTCGCCCATGGGTCTACAGAACCCGTAGGAAAACTATGTCTAAAAACAATAGTAAGAACGGAGTGGACCACCCACTGAATGTTTGTATTGGTTAGTAGTCAGCCTAGTTGTTCTTGAGGCAGGCAAATTCAGTTTAGGGGGTTTTGACCAACTTATTTTATTTCTTGGGTCCAACTCAGCAATTTTTCCCTATCCCTTTTATTGTGTGTTAGTAATAAACTGTTCATGTTTGACGGTAGCTTTGGTTGTCTTTGTTGTTTTGTTTCTCACTGTTCCTTTACGCTACATTAATTTGCATGAGCTTTATGTTACAGGTCTCTGTAGAATCCACCCTATACTGCTAGAGACACAGGGTTTGTAACATTCCCACTCCTGACAGAATTAGTACAATTGAGTCAGGTTTGTAGGCCTCCTTGCTTGCACATGTTTTTTCTGTTCTGCCCACAAATCAGGGCTTTGTGATGGCTGCTCCACTACCTTGAATCTGTTGTCCTTAAGCCATTTTGCCACAACTTTGGAAGAATGCTTGGGGTCCATTTGGAAGACCCATTTGTGACCAAGCTTTTAATTCCTGACTGAGGTCTTGAGATGTTGCTTCAATATATCCACATCATTTTCTTTCCTTATGATGCCATCTATTTTGTGAAGGGCACCAGTCCCCCCTGCAACCAAACCTCTTACAACATGATGCTGCCACTCTGGTGCTTCATGGTTGGGATGATGTTCTTTGGCTTGCAAGCCTCCCCTTTTTTCCTCCAAATATAACAATAGTCATTATGGCCAAACAGTTCAATTTTTGTTTCATCAGACCAGAGAGATTTTCTCCTAAAACTATAATCTCGATCCCCATGTGCTTTTGCAAACCGTAGCCTGGCTTTTTATGGCCGTTTTGGAGCAGTGGCTTCTTCTTTGCTGAGTGGCCTTTTAGGTTATGTTGATATAGGCCTTGTTTTACTGTGGATACACCTCCAGTTGACTCAGAAAAGAATTGTCAAAAGACCTGCGTAACAAGATAATGGAATGTAATAAAGATGAAAAAGGATATAAAAAGATATCCAAAGCCTTGCAAATGCCAGTCAGTGCTGTTCAATAGCTTTATAAGAAGTGGAATATTCATTAATCTTTTGATACCAAGCCAAGGTCAGGTAGATGATGTCAATTAGCCTACCAGGAGCTTCTGAAGACATGACATAACTTTCTGGAATTTTCCAAGTTGTTTAATGGCACAGTCAAACAGTGTGTATGTAAACTTCTGACCCACTGGATTTGTGATATAATGAATAACGAGTAAAATAATCTGTCTGTAAACAACTGTCGGAGAAATGATTTGTGTTGTGCACAAAGTAGATTTCCAAACCGATTTGCCCAAACTATAGTTTCTTAACATGAAATCTGTGGAGTGGTTGAAAAAATAGTTTTAGTGTCTTCAAACAATGTGTATGTAAATGTCCGACATTAGCTGCACATTTCAGGTTGTATTGGGCCCCATCAATGACAGGTATTAGATGATTAATGGCTGTTAGAATGAAAACCTTCCTGATGTTTGAGATCAAAATGATGAATTGTCTGTGGGGTTTAATGTATTCACATTTCAATAGGTTGCCATTAATTCAATTACTTGGATGAATGTGTTTGTGTCTGCTGACTGAGTTTGATTTAATATCCAGAAAAGGAGAATAATGAATAAGAAGTATACTGTAAATAACATGTTTCATATCACAATTATTTGAAAATGTTTTGTCTCTGTTTATTCATCAGATGCCTGTTATATCACACTGGACCCAAACACAGTATTCAGAGCATTCTGTCTGTCTGAGGGGAACAGAAAGGTGACACGTGAGATAGAAGAACCACCTCCATATCCAGATCACCCAGAGAGATTTCTCAACTATGGCCAAGTGATGTGTACACAGGGTCTGACTGGGCGCTGTTACTGGGAGGTAGAGTTTAGTGGGGGGGATGCTGAAATAGCAGTTGCATATAAAGGAATCCTTAGATACGAACATGGAACGCCCTCTTGGGTTGGATACGATAGCAAGTCCTGGTGTATACAACTTTATGATAAGGACAAAGTAGGATTGTATCTGGACTGGCCAGCCGGCACTCTGTCCTTCTACAGGGTCTCCTCTGACACACTGACCCACATACGCACATACAGCATCACCTTCACTGAGCCCCTCTATCCATTGTTCAAGATGTATGAGGGGCCAATGACAGTGTCTCTGTCAGATGTGATCAACACATGATGTTTCACTGTAATCATGGTCATGTCTAGTAGGACATGTTAACTGTCTAGTTGTAGTAAGATAATAATAACTACTTCATGAACATTATATACATGTGTTACGAAGCAGCTACAACTATATTGTAATAAGATTCATAAATGTGGCATTTCAGTGTGACATTATCACTAATGTCAAATATGACATGATATAATGTATATACAATGACAAACATGTGCTTTATAAAGGGTGTGATACTATAGTCATGCAAATTAATAAAATGAAGCAATTTTACATTACATAAAAGTACCCATTGACACTGTATAAAGGAAGAAGTGTAGTGTCTGGTTCTGATTACTCATGGGATCCAATAAATTCATATATAATGTTTGTGTTTCAGTTCTATGCTTTTATTTAAAGAATACTGTGGTGCTTGCTATGATGTGCCCTATAACTTCCATTATTATAAGACAGCCCCTATGTCATGAGTCTTCTGATGGTATTAAAACTGCCTTAAGACAAGGTATAATGAGCACATAAATTCCCCTACAGACCTTATTGCTCAATTATAAACCGGGTAGTTCTATTTTTGAATGGCAATTCGTTGAAAGTCATATATGTGTATGCAATAAGGTACAAGCGGGTCTGCTGCATGGCCAAAAAACCACAGCTAGGAGCTGTTTTTAACCGAGACATATTGCAGAGAACATGGACACGGCACTAAGCCACGGTAAACCATGGCAGACCACATGTAACAACACCTGCACAGGATCAGTACTTCTGAATATCACACCTGCGGGTCAGAAAGAGGATGGCAACAACAACTGCCTGAGTTACATCAGGAACGTACAATCCCTCTATCAGTGCTCAGACTGTATGCAATAGACTGAGAGAGGCTGGACTGAGGGATTTAAAGGGGTGTTCAGTTTAAAGGGATAAGACACTGCCCAGCTGCTGCCATAACAATATTGTGTGTGTGTGTGTGTGTGTGTGTGTGTGTGTGTGTGTGTGTGTGTGTGTGTACAAATATCTGCATGTCTCAGTTTGTGCATGTGGTATTCATTCTGTGGGTGTGTTCTATCGGAGTGTCTTAATATCCAGAACATGATGCATGTGTGTGTATAATATAAATGATGATGTGTAATATTGTGTCTTGGTCTCATCCATCAGATGACTGTGTTCTCAGACTGGACCCAAACACAGAGAGAAAGCATTAACATTTTTACTAAACACCTAAGCCTCTCTTCCTTGTCTTTCATCTTTTCCCTTCTCTCCTGTCTCCCTGTTGTCCTCTTTCCCTTGCATTCACCTCTGTTTTTATCTCATGTGGAAGACAGAAGGACCTGTGGCTTGTCCTTAACTCACTTGGGAGTGAGCTGGTCAGGACACACTTGATAGTGCACCTGTAGTAGCTGGTGAGTGTCGTGGACATGTTAGAGTGATGTTCAACATGTTAGAGTGATGAGACCAGGTCAAGTCAACCCTGATGTTGACATCAAGGAACCGGATGTTGTGAACTCTCTCTACTGCAGACCCATTGATGTGTATGGGGGTGTGTTCTCTCTGCTGCTGTTTCCTGTGATCAACAATCATCCTACATTTTGCTGATATTGAGCTAGAGGTTGTTTTCCTGACACCACAAAGACAGAGACCTTACGTCGTCTCTATAGGCTGACTGGTCATTGTCAGAGATCAGGCCTATGATGGTGTCGTCAGCAAACTTAAAGATGGTGTTGGAGACATGGTTGCCAGGCAATCGTGGGTGAAGAGAGAGTACAGGAACGGGCTCAGCACACAGCCCTGGGGGAGCCAGTACTGAGAGACAGTGAGGAGGAGGTGTTGACCTGCATCACCTGGGGTCTGCCCGTCAGGAAGTTCAGGATCCATCTGCACATAGAGGGCTCGAGAGCCAGATCCCTGAGCTTCACCGCCAGCTTGTGGGTCACAATGGTGTTGAAGGCTGAGCTGTAGTCAATGAACAGCATTCTCACATATGTGTTCCTCATATGTGCAATTGCAACTACCTCCCTAACGTTAGCTATCTGGTTATCTGTATTTGTTTAGACATATTTTATGTAAATTGGGTAAAGTTAAACTAGCCGGTTACACAACTAAAGGCCAGTTATGCAGACATTGATTAAAACTCCATTGAGCATTGGGCTTCATCTGTGTCTGTTTACTGGCTCTAAATGTAGCCTTGCCAACAATAGCTTAGTGGTTCTGGTTGCTACAGTTGACTAGTGTAACGTGATATCAAGCTAAACAACCTGTATAGTTGTTACGATCGATGAGAGAGGAGAGTCAGACGCAGGAGAATGGCTTGCGTGTCTTTAATATATTGGCGCAAGAACAAACCCAACGGGACGTTTACAAAAGAACAATAATGGAGTGGTGACAATAATAATGCACAATGAATGTTGCCTTTCCAGAAAGAAGCACTAAGGGTTCAGATACTCCTGCGTAGACCATGCAACAGCTCCAATTCATTTCAACTGGAAATTAATAATTGACAAGTCATTTTACAGCAGGCAGCAAAACAGCACAATTCAAGCTTTGGAAGCAGTCTTACTTCAACAACGTTATGATTATGTAAATTACCAGCTCTGAACATTTGTTAATAACCAGTCCAGGAGGTTGCCTTCGGGTTCATGTTGGAATTTCTTCTGTGGTATGAAAACCAGTGCAATCCCAAGTCCCTCCCACTCTTAAATGCATCTTCAATCCCAATTCAACACCCAGTCAGGGCATTGTCAGCAACACGTGACCATAATCGTAGTGACGGGTCCACACTAGACTACCATTAATTAAAAACAATATTTCTGTAAATGAAATCAATTACAGACAAAATGAACAACAGGTCACCTGCATCTTTCAATGAAAACATCATCCACTGATGAAGAGAATCCAGGCCACACAACCCAGGACACCATTTGAAACGGAACGCCTGGAGGGGTCAAGGAAGGTGTCAGAGGGGTCATGTGAAGGAAATTTTACCGATAGACACTCAAAGGAGTAAGACAGAGACAAAATTCTCTTGGCACAGTTAGTAGTTTATTTGCAAATAGAGAGACGCGTCAAATGCTTACCGAATAATCATTTGAGGAGTCTCTGAGGTAAATTACATGTACAGCTCGTATTTATAACAGTCAAAGGGGTGTGGTATAATGCTGCACCTCTGTGCTAACTCAATAGAATACATTCCTTTTGTTCTATTACCACCTAGGCCTGGTACAAAGGGCATACTGTCCTTCTCCACATGGGTAATCTCATCAAGTCTGTTAGGGTTTACAGCATCCTGCCATATTGTTCCCCGTTGTGTTTACCTAAAGGGACAACTGCCCCTCCCGTCCCCCACAATCACATTCCTAAGGAACAAAGGACTGATACCCCTATTCAGAATATCTCATGATCCCCTGTATAATATAGACATGTGTGTCACAACCAAAGACCAGAGTTACATACTAGGCAATAGATAAGCAAACATGTCTCGAAAATACATTAGTTAAGAAATTGCCACAACAGTCACCACCACCCCTTTAGGCCCCAGGATGAAGATGAGCTCTTCTTCAAGAGTGTACTGGCATCATGAAAAAGACCAACAGTAAGAAATAAGAAGAGGTGAAGTTCCACATCTACAAAATAATTTATGAAGCCAAAAGACGAATAGCTGTGTTCTTTTAATTTGGTTTTTCAATGACCTTTGTTAGATGTGGCTGTTTGCAAATACCACTTCTCTTGAGCTTACCTTTGACTCTGACAGTCGGGGGGGGGTTGTGGATCCAAGTGCAGACACAGAGGCAGAGAGGAGATGATGTTCCAAATATTTATGAAGTAACTGGCAGTGTCAATGTTGGCAGAGTTCAGACGAGACATGAGATGACTAGAGGTACAGAGAGGTTGGCTGCTTCGGGGACGGGGACAGGAAAAGGTTGTGATGTGTGATCCGAATTGTAGAAGTACAGGAGGGCAGACAAGCACGGAGTGAGGAATGGATGGGGTGCCGGGAAGGCAAAGCAGAAACATGTACAAGGAAACAAAACGCATTAATATGACAAAGTCATCAGTGTATGCGTCTGTACGTACCTAGTGCCCAGGACAACACCCCCGCCTGGACAACAACCCACCTGTGTGGAGTAGAAATCAAAGGCAGAGGAATCAGGACTTGAGCATCTGCAGCTGGTAATGTTTTGTAAATAGAAAACTGCTCTTAAAGGAGCCTTTTGTTGTACATGATGGAGATTATGGAGCCAGGTGTTGCTAAGGCAATGCACCTCCTCCATGAAGTAGGAGGCAAAGTTCTCCAGCATGTGGATAGACTCCGGTTCTGTGTTGGTAGCACCCATCCTGGCCAAGTTGTGTAGAGTAGCACATCTCTCCATCATACAGCTGGGAGTTGCAGGTCCACTTCTGGTCCCTGTGTTTATTTACATGAGGTTATCCTGGACACAGGTTACCTTCCCAGATGCCTCTGTGTTTCCAGGGTGGGCTCCGATAACTTTATGGTACATCCACCGTAGGGAAGTAGGAAGGCCAAAATCAGTCAGCCTAACTGAAGAGAACCAGAAGTTGAACATCCTCTTCTTCCTAACGACGTTTTCTCCAGGGAATCGTCACATTATTATTCTCCAGAGAGAAAAAGCTTTGTCTCCCACAAACACATAAGACAGGGATCTTTAGTGGTCTACTCTAGTAAGTGGACGATCCTCTGGAAAGTTTGAGGGGCTTGGATGACCACGTGCTTGTCATCGATGGATCTCAGGCATTTGGGGAACTTCCACCGCTCCTGAAAACCATCAGGAATGGGCCTCCAATTAACCTTTCTGGGGACCGACATGAATTCTCCAACAAGGCAGTCCTATATCCAGAGTATTTTCTCTTTTGGTTGGGAGGGTTACATTCCACGTTGTTTGTATTATATTATGTGGTGTGGTGTGTGTGAGTGGCTGTTTGTTCACAGGTGCCGGCAGTTGTGGCAACAAGATGGGCGTGGCTAACAGGCATCTGAAGTGGCCACACCTGCCGGTGATTTGCTGCTCACCCTGTATAACAGTTAGATGGTGTTTGATGGAGAGACCAGCACCACTCTGGCTCTCATGTTTCTTACTGTACAGTATTTATGTCTTGTGTGGAATCTGTGTAATAATGTATTATTTTATATATATATTATAAATGTAACCCTGCTTCATATTTACAATAAATACAGAATGTATTTTCTCCTTTTATTTGGGTGGGTTTTTTATTATTTGACCACTGTACATAACTACCAAATTCTAACACTAGTTACCTGCTGCCATGCTGTGTCTCTATGCTACTCGTTTGTCACACCTCCTCAATGCTACTCGTTTGTCCCACCTCCTATATGCTACTCGTTTGTTCCACCTCCTCTATGCTACTCATTTGTCCCACCTCCTATATGCTACTCGTTTGTCCCCACTCCTGTATGCAACTCGTTTGTCCCACCTCCTCTATGCTACTCCTTTGTCCCACCTCCTATATGCTACTCGTTTGTCACACCTCCTCTATGCTACTCGTTTGTCCCACCTCCTATATGCTACTCGTTTGTTCCACCTCCTCTATGCTACTCATTTGTCCCACCTCCTATATGCTACTCGTTTGTCCCCACTCCTCTATGCAACTCGTTTGTCACACCTCCTCTATGCAACTCGTTTGTCCCACCTCCTCTATGCTACTCCTTTGTCCCACCTCCTATATGCTACTCCTTTGTCACACCTCCTCTATGCTAGCAGTTCCCACTTTCTCTCTCTCCAAAGAATACAGGTACTTATACCGAATATAAGGGAGGCGGCCAAGGGTCAAACCCAGCCACATACCCCGCAAAAAGAAAGGCCTAAATGACCCTTGTATGGGATGTTCCAGCATATGGTCAATGGTCCTATCCCTCAAGCCAGTGACAGTCACATGGGCAACTCCTAGCAGGAGGCATGGACAGGACGTGTGTCCTATCTATACACCTTTGCTCAAGAGTTAGTTAGTACATCTGTGTTGTGTTAAGTTTCTCAAGCCTACTTTCTCTCAGCAGTGACCCTGAAGGAAGCCCCAGTTTATAGGTATCTGTGGAAGATTATACCTTCATTGAACTCTGTCATGAACTGGTCATTGTGGATTACAAATGTACTATACCATCGTGATGATGGATTCATACATGTGGGCACGTGTGTCTATGTCCAGCAAAGCCAAGTCAAAGAGCAGTTTACTTGAAGTGGATTGTCTTGGTACCACTGTTGTACTTTAATACACTGAGTGGTACAACTAAACTTCAGTCTGTCAACATGGACTAGTTCATTGAATACTTCAGTATTCTGACAGTAGATGATTACAAACAGAACTTCAATGGTGTCTCATTGAACACACCTTGTTAGACAACACAGACATACTTCTTCATTTGGGTCAACAGACAATCGTTCACATTTGCCTGATCTATCGAACATTGACCTCTATACAGAATACAATGAAGCAGTATTTCTGAATGACAGCAGGAGCAACTGGTGATTGAAAAAGACCAGGTTCCATTAGCCTGGCTCCTGTAGGTGTAGCATCAAACTGTGCAGAATCAGGGCTGATCTTTACATTGAGCCAGCATAAATAACAACAGGACTCAGGCTCTGTTGGACCTTAACAGAACAGAACTTTAATGTCATTAGTAACACCTAGGCTTGTCCTACTGTTTCATATCAGAATGGCTGCCATGAAAATAGTCCCAAAAGATGTATTTAATGCAATGAAGTCTTTACTCATCTGTGTTTTCACGGTGAGTCCCAGAACAAACAAATGGTCTGGAAGTCATTGTCTCCCTTTGCTCCTAAATATGTATAGTTAGATCTTAACGCTAAAGTATGGCACTATCAAGAACAGGAAGATGAGATGAAACCAGGAACCGCGGTTTCTTCCTCTCTAGGTTTCTTCCTAAATTTCAGCCTTCTTAGGGAGTTTTTCCTAGCCACTGAAATTCAACACTACTGTTTTTTGCTCCTGGGGGTTTAGGCCGGATGTTTTGTAACAGCATTTTTTGACAACTTCTGATGTGAACTGAATCCACTAGGTTAGTAATACACCCAAAACAGTAATCATGCCATATTCAATTATCTCATGGATCTTGTCATGAAGTCACAAAGGTCATGTGTTCATAAGTCAGACAATTTGTATCCCCAAAATGCAATACATTTTCTAAGTCGGTGACCAGTGTTGATCAGAATCCACTCAAACATGCCCAATTTGAGGACAGAGCCAAGGGGTGTGAACAAATTCATAACCAAGAGTAGGTTTTCAAATTGTAGAGGCAACAATGTAATCACTATTGATAAGGCACACCTGTTTTTACAGACAAGGACGTATGAGTAGTGATGGGCATGACGCTTTCCGAAACACAGAGACAATTCGAAACATTTACTTGACAGAACCGAATCTGCCACTCTCCTCCCTCCTCTTCTGACCTTTAAATCTCAGCCAACCTACCTTCCTCTGCAGGTCATATAAATCCACCCCTTAGGCTCCACATCCCATCTTATCTACCAGACATCTGATAGGGAATCAGTACACATCACAATGCTGTCGGGTTACACGTCCACCACCCAACAAAGGGCAGTAACCATGGCCACCAGCTCCACAGTGAACACAGACAAACCATCTACTAGCCAATGACATAACTGAATACTGATGTCCAGAAAATACACACCGCCCCGCACGACCACTGACAAGGTTCTTGACCCAAGGAGTCAGGTGTCAGACACATAATCGACAATAGTGGTTTCTTAAAATATCACATGACAATGTTACGACACCTGCCATCAGGTGACCAGAAATGTTTTGGAACACTGACATCAGGATGTAGTGGTACTGACCAAAAGCCATATGCCAGGTCAATCCCAGAAAAAAAACGTAATGTTCTGGTGACAGTGAGTTGAAAATAGTAAATGTGTCTGCCACCAATGGGGTAAGTTTGGAAATAGTTTCATTTGCGTTCCTGTAGTCTACAGTCACACGCCATGCACCTGTTGGTTTTTTTCACCAGCCTGACAGGGCTGTTAAATGCAAAATGTGTCTTTTCCACAACACCCATGTTGTGTTAATCTCCAATAACTACTTCGTTGCAGCCATGGCTTCTTTACTGATAGGGTATTGTTTTGTTCAAGGTGGTGCTTCACCTATTAGACATTCAGGGTCCATATCAATTTAACACACTCATTTGTTTTGGCCTATAAGCACCCATCTGGGACGAGGCAGCGTGTTTGCTGGTGAATTTGCACCGGAATAATGGACATGCATCGTCATTCCTTTTGGCGGTCCATATAGGGTGGTCTTTCAAGTTTGCTGATTCGATCTTTCTGATTGGCCATGTCAACTTTTCATTCACTGGTGTCCAATATGGAGTCCAGTTTCATAACAACATCGAGGCCCAAGATAAAACGGACCAACCGATATCTCAGCATCAATCGTCATTGGACCAATAGAAAATGATAATGGTTCAGTTTGTTGCATGTCTGTTCTCCCCCCTCCCACACCTGTAGCTCTCATCTTCTTTCCATTGTACACAGGATGTACGTGTTTCATATATGATGTGGGCATCACAGTCACTTCCGCTCCTGTGTCCACTAAACAATAAATCAGTTAGTTGTTTACTAACATGTTTACATTTATCCCGTCAGACTTCATGTCAACTCCAGCAGAAATGGGCCGTAAAAGGGGGTCCGTTCGTTTCCATCCACTGGTTTCAGCTACCTTTGCTGTTGCATGTGTTAGAAAAAGGCAGTTTCGTATAGTGGGTGTAATAATTATTCGTGGACCCGGCTTGTCAATGGAGAGTGTAATTATTTATTGCAGCATTTGATAGTCAATTAGCGCATGATATTACAGGCTCAATCTCTTCTCTTCTCTCTGTAGTGTTGGTTACAAGCTGATATATACATTGAAGGGCGTGTTTATCTAGCAAAGATCAAGTTTCCAAGACAGTAACCCCATGCCAAAAGGTCAATGTCAACATTCCTGTGGTAATCAGAGCGCAACCCACAGAGAGAATCTAAACAGGGAGGTTTCTGTTGTTCTCATTATCAAGGCACATTCACATTCAATGAAACCTACATTCATATATTGTAATTCATGTTCAGATTCAAGACTCCCTCTATCAAACATTTAAAGAAACATTACATGTTTGATAAAACATTACAAGTACAATTCAATTTCTAATGAAGAGAAAAGGCCCATACACTTATGTTACAAACTAAGACAAAACTACCAAAGAAGTATTTGACCAGTTAGGTCTTATTGTTCCTCAAATTAAAATAAATGTAAACAAGACAACTGACACACCACACTCTGACACATAACTCAATGTATGACAGTCACCAATCCCTCCCCCATCTCAGATTATTAGGGGCGAGAAACATTTTGAACATCAACAGGCTACTCTCAGTGTTAACGGTGTTCAACAGAAAATCTGTTGAAAAACATGACATCACGATTAAACATTATCCCAAGTCCATTGAACAATAAAAAAAACTTGTCTGTATCATAACCCAGTGTGACAATATACATAAGACTTATGCATACCTTATTGTGCCTGTGAGAGATTCTACATTTAAAATAGGGAAAACATCTGCCTTTGACAGGGACCACCTATAATAGGGAACTATTCACTATGCAAACATACCATGATAGCAGACCTACAGAGATAATCTAAACAGAGAGGTTTCTGTTGTTCTCATTATCTGGGCACATTTACTTCCAATGAAATGTACATTCATATTGTAATTGTTAATGCACAGATTACAGATGTGGGAGAATTCCTTGCATTTTTGCATTTGCATTGTATCTTTAGGATTGTCTTTTTGCAAGTGTGCTGGTTGCTGTTTGAACCTGTCTTGGCCATTCAGTTCTTCTTATAACAAGCCTTCTCTCTGTGACCAGGAATTCTACAGTAATAACACATTCCCTCCCTTCAGTTTGCTCAGTTCTTCATTTTTTTCTTCTTATAACATGTATATGTTATTAGTTTAATTGGCTAGAGAAGAAAACGTATGCTGATCATCATCCTATGGGTTTAGATTAACAAGATGACAGCTATGTGTACATGTCACTACACTAAACCACTTTACTAACTCATACTTATTACTGCACTAAATAACATCAATTGTAACATATAGACAGCCCAATGTTTCTATTCAGTGTCCACTTTGAAACATAATAGCCAGCAGATCTCCTAAGTTGTAAGATGTTCATATCCCAATGTTCCTGTTGTAGGGCCACTGTGATACATACGGGACTTTCCTTTATTTGAAGCAGTTACCAAGGAAGGACACTAGAGAGGCACCTTTCTCCTTTACAGCGGATAGAAAGAAACTTTTCAGGAGCCTGCTGGTGTGGGAATGAAAAGACCTATACTGCCTGCCTGATGGTAGGAGGGCAAACAGTTTGTGGGATGGATGTGAAGGGTCTTTGATGCTCCCATGCGCCTTTCGCCAACACCGTTTGCGCTGGAGGTCTGCGATGGCAGGAAGCTGGGCACCAGTGATGTGCTGGGCAGTTTTCACCACCAGTTGCAGGTCCTTCTAATTGGCTACGGAGCATCCGCCAAACCACACCGTGGCAAAGTTAGTCAGAATGCTCTCGATAGTACAGCAGACATTTCCAACACCAAGCAAAACAGAAACAGCAACTTCTATTAACATAAAACGTTGTGGCTGCTTTGGGTATTCTGTCAAACTACAGCATATACTTTTTCTGCGTTCTTATTAATTACTATATCTACGGGAATACAGTATCACATTTCTATCAGGTAGATTTGGTGATATTTACACAAATATTATTGTTAAAGAAAGGCCACCATCTATTGCCACTACAGTGTCCTAAAGGAAGGCTGTCAACAGCCACTATGCATTCTAAAGTGTTAACACTCAATTAGTATTTGGTAGCATTGTCTTTATGTTGTTTAACTTCGGCCAATGTTTCAGGTACCTTCCACAAACTTCCCACAAAAATGGTTTAATTTTGGCCCATTCCTCCTGACGGAACAGGTGCAATTGAGTCAGGTTCAGTTCTGCCCACAGTTCTGCCCACTTTGTGCTGGCCACTCCAATAGCTTGACTTTTTTGTCCTTGAGACATTTTGTCACAACTGGGAAGTGTGGTTGGGGTCATTGTCCATTCAGGAGACCCATTTTTTCGAACAAACTTTTACTTCTTGACAGATGCCTTGAGATGTTGCTTCAATATATCCACATAGTGGGGACAAAAAAGGCGCTGTGGCAACACAAGTCAATCTTATAACATTGTATGGCAAGGAAAATTGACAAATGATGACAATCTTTCTTTCCATACAATGTGATAAATATGTTGGATAAACTGAAGTCATGCACTACAGAAAGAGGACAGAAGACACTCCAACTGTCTCTGAAGTCCAATGCCATAAGGCAAATGCTGTATTCTGGTGTATCAAAATACAATGAAGCAATGCCTATAAACAATGCTTGATCTGATTAGTGGTATGTGTTTCATTAAATTATACATGTGAGGGTCTGTGCTGCTCTATCTTGGGTTAGAAACAGAACTTGTACAGCATAATAATGGAGTGGTTACAGCAGGTGTTTGCTGCCATCTAGTGGAAGGTAACAAAACAACAATTGTTTTTGTAAAACGGCTGAACTGAAATCGAAGTATCTTTATACTCGGTCCAGGCTCCACTTTGAAACATGGCAACAAAACCACAAGATAAAACAATAACGTAAGTCTTTGAAGACTAAAAATATATTTGAAGGATAGAAAAGTAGAATGAATACCGAAAGTAAGACGTTACTCGTTAGTACGATGTAACTTGATATATGCAGACAAATAAATACTTAAAGCAGGAAAACATTTCCTGCTAAAACATGGGCGAAGGCTCTCACCGCGCCGTCTCCAACAAATAATGACCAGTAATTTACGTTGTGCTTGTTTATGTTTTTTAAGGGAATTATTTGTATTCTGTTATGAGTATAATGTTTAATTGCACAAAGGGAAGACGAAACGGGTGTACAAGGAAGCGAGATAAATGTCTTATTCAGGTAACTTTAGGAATAACTTTGTGACATCGGGTGTAACCTCCCGATTAAACCCTTGTCAGATTATGTCCATCAAAAAAAGCGGATGTCAAAATCATAAAATTTTATTAGCAAAATTAGAAATTAGGTCTTACATGTTCTCCAATAATTGCAACACTTTTATTATATATAATGCTATATTCTATACAACGTACACAGTCAAAATACCGGTTAATTCATAGTATGTATATTCCAGAATGGTCTGTGGGTCTATTCATAAAGTCCTATGACAGTCGCATGGACAACTCAAAGCAGGCGTGTGCGGGATATGTGGGGCCCATTAGTAATGGTCATCATCTACCAATGGTCCTTTGTTCACCAGTTAGTAAGCACTTGCGTTGTGTTTTGTTTCTCATGCCCATAATCTCACACACACACTACAAAAGGCAATCGACACTGGCGCACGGATTGCTGTAGGGTCACCACATGGTGAGGGTGTTTAGGGATTGTGTAACTCCTCTAGTTTGCCCTGTTGATATTCTCTATGAACAATATTGATTCAGGTTCAGTATCTTTGCTGGCTTTTCAGGCCAGAAGTCTCCAATGCCACTCACCGGAGCAATGCACGCACTGTGGAACAGACAGTCTGCCTTGCTTTGTGATATTTTGCCAGCAGACACTTGATGTATTCCATCGGTGATGCTGAATATCTAAGCAAATATACTATAAGCAGTTTGCAAGGTGGTACTTGCTCTATTAAACTGCTTGATGCATTTGGGATTATTCCCATTAGACCAGGGGATTGTTGACTGTATTCATATCCCGATGAGAGCAGGGGATTATTGACTGTATTCATATCCCGATGAGAGCAGGGGATTATTGACTGTATTCATATCCCGATGAGAGCATGGGATTATTGACTGTATTCATATCCCGATTAGAGCAGGGGATTATTGACTGTATTCATATCCCGATGAGAGCATGGGATTATTGACTATATTCATATCCCGATGAGAGCATGGGATTATTGACTGTATTCATATCCCGATGAGAGCATGGGATTATTGACTGTATTCATACCCCGATGAGAGCATGGGATTATTGACTGTATTCATACCCCGATGAGAG
The DNA here is from genome assembly GCA_016801105.1 of Esox niger. NCBI lineage: Eukaryota > Metazoa > Chordata > Actinopteri > Esociformes > Esocidae > Esox > Esox niger. The sequence continues at coordinate 19,673 of JACXGJ010006279.1, forward strand.
CATGGGATTATTGACTGTATTCATACCCCGATGAGAGCATGGGATTATTGACTGTATTCATACCCCGATGAGAGCATGGGATTATTGACTGTATTCATATCCCGATGAGAGCAAGGTAACATTTTAATTAGCCTGAAATCCTTTGTCAAATGACATGTGATCACTAATGGTGACCAGTCTGAAGGCTAGGTAGCCTGTGTGGGTGTATTATTCACACATCTTTCAATAGTTGCCTGTCACCCTCTTCTGTGCAAGACAGGCATGTGAATTACATACAAATATTTTAAACTGGGCAATCATAACAATCAATATAATTGGACACTGTACATGAAGGCTGTGAACACATGAGTAGGCTGTTATAAGTAGAAGCTACACATCACATCTACTGTATGTTAATGAGAACTATTAATACACACCACTTGATAGAATATTAGTATTTTTCATTCAGGCTTGTTTCCAGGTTTGCTCTCCACTGGGATTGCAGCCAGTGAAATTATGTTTTTGGCTTACCTGCCAAGCGGATTGGTAGATGACAAAATCCACCAGCCAATCATATATTTTACTGGCTGAAATAATAAATTGCCTTTCATGTCACAGAGAACAACACATCATCACAGCCTCAGCATCATACTGTAGCCTCCTTTTTTTCTGAAATTCTAAAATAAAATGTCCCATGAAGCTAAGAACATTTACCATGCAAATATTACATACACATTCAGAATGTTAGACATAGCAATAATAAATCATTATTGTGGCAAAAACATTATCTGAGAATAGCCCAGAGAAAAGTTTTGGATGTTTTAAAGATATCAGTGTTCTATGAAATTACTTATATTTCACTTATTCAGGATCCACGCTAATTGCCCTCTGTGTTTTCCTACAGGTTGGTTAAAAGAAGGTGGTAAAGAGGTTACTAATAGGAAACCTAGTAAAACACAACTTGTATTGTAATGTGGAAATATTGAATAAATGCCTTATAAAGACCTTGTGTATTTAAGGCTTCATAATAACCTACACTTATTTTTCCAATTTATACAATATATGCTCATGGGTCAGGATTTTATTCCTATATTTTGAGGCATGCTGACTGCATTCTCTCTGTTGGTTCAGTCACTGTCCTACTCTCTGGACCACTCTGTCTCACTGTTGGTTCAGTCAATCTCACTACTCACTGGGCCACTTTCTCTCTCTGTTCATTCAGTGTGTCTCACTACTCTCTGGGCCACTCTGTTTCTTTGTTGGTTCAATCAATCAATCAAATTTATTTCATTATGCCCTTTTTACATCAGCAGTTGTCACAAAGTGCTTTCACAAAACACCCGGCCTTAAACCCCAGGGAGCAAACAACAATAGTGATGAACTTCAGTGGCTAGGAAAAACTCCCTAAGAGAGCTGAAATTTAGGAAGAAGAGGAGTGGGACAAAATCCCTCCTGAGATGTATGCAAACCTGGTGGCCAACTACCAGAAACATTGGACCTTTGTGATACTAAGTCATGTTTTGCAGAGTGGTTGAATACTTATTTCACACTTTAAAATGCAAACATGCGTTTTTATGGATTTTATTGTTGTTATTCTGTCTGTCACTGTTCAAATAAACCTACCATTAAAATGATAGACTGATCATTATTAGTGGTCAATAGTACAACATCAACAGGGGATCAATTGTTTTCCTCAATGTATTCACCTGCCAGTGTGGTAGGTAGCCTTCTGTATTTAATGGTCAAACAGTACATCTACCCGCATTTGGTGTTTGGTGGGTGTTTATTTCATACCCTGGTTGCAGCTGAAAATATTTGTTAGGATTAGGTTATTCCCTAAATCCTAGGAGGAAGACCTTAACTCATATATTGTAAATGTAAACTAGCAGCAATTCCAAAGAGTTTAGAAATGGGGACCATGGACAATTTGGACAATATAATAACTCTCAGGTCTTACCCAGACCCTTTTATAATGTTTTTTACTCATGACATTTTTGAAGGAGGTACTGGTCAATGATTGGTTTATCATGACATCATCTTCCAATCCCCTCCCTTTGTTTATGAAAGAGGTACACATTTTCCATAATTGTACTATAATTGGATTTAACAGATTAACACATGACGAATACTTTAAATCCCCTCCCATAGTCTTTATTCTGGGTCTATGTAGGCCCTCCCTGTATCTTCACAGAGGCTTTGAAAGTTTTCTGTTTTACTGGGGTCTTCCTCTGGTTCATAGTTTGATGGTAACTCCATCGATTAGAACTGTTTAGGACTTAGGTACAGAGACAAAATTCTCTTGGCAAAATTAGCAGTTTATTTGAAAATAGAGTGAACAGTCAAAGCGTACAAAATCCCCCGTGAGGCATCTCCAGAGTAACACTGAACAATCAGCAGTACTTTCACATATCAGACATGGAATGCTGACATGTTTGCCTCTATTCCTTCTCCAGTGTTGGTAAACAAATCAGCTGCAGGACAAAGGACTCAAAACAACTGCTGTGGTAAGTAGTGTGGAATCTGAGCATTGTCAATTTCAATATGAGTGTACGTTTCATTAGAAGTGAATGTGCCTATATAATGAGAATAAAAGAAACATCTGTGTTTAGATTATCTCCCTGTAGGTTGCGCTCTGATTACCACAGGAATGTTGACATTGACCATTTGGCATGGGGGTTACTGTGTTGGAAACCTGATCTTTGCTAGATAAACACGGCCGTCAATGTATATATCAGCTTGTAACCAACATTACAGTGAGAAGAGATTGAGGTTGTGTAAGGAAGACCAGGTCTGTACAAGCCTATCTAATGCTGCAACAAACAATTGAATTACTCTCTCTCTACAACCGGGTATGCAATTCATTATTTCACCCACTATACGAAACTATACGATTTCTAACAGTAGAGGAAAGGTCAGTATTCAGTGATGAATGATCCTAAAAGGGCTAGTCGATTATACTGCATGAGCGATAATGCAGGATGTACAAAATTAAAAACAAAATAAACAGTAATAAGCAAAGAACTAGCTAGCAAATGTGGAGCCATTGTCAGTGAGACCTTCCTCTACTGCACCAACACAGGGTAGTATAGTTTTAGCCCATGTAAGCTATGATTGAATTATACTAATTGTTTTCACATATTTAGGCTATTAAGATTGTTTTACGTGTCCATACATCTCAGTCCTATTAGAAATAAAACTGTATGTAAAACAAAAGAGAGAACATATGACAGGAACACTGTTCTTACGAATTTACTGACTGCAATGCGTTGCCAACAAGCCTTCTTGAATTTGTTAGATTCAGCAATTAACCTTTCTTTAAACTTATCATATCCTGACATTATAAACAGGGAAAAATACAGAGCATGAGCCATTATGGAAAAACTCTTGCCAAGTTCACCTCTTTTTAAGTGAATGCGGACAAACTCCAATTCAGTTCACACTGAATCAACTAACCAAAATCTTAATCACCGTTATAGTACCGTTTAACACCAATTTAACCAATCAGAGTTAGTCAACCCTGACTTTCCTTGATAACCCTGAGTTAAATTTGAATAGGTTAAACACCCTTCATAGTGTAGCCCACTAGAGTTCTGTCCATGTCTGGTTTTGGTGGCTATATGTGTAACCCAAGTCAATGTGATAAGACTTTCAGTTTGTGTCTGATCTAGAAATTGTGTGTCTCTATAGTCTACAGTCTTGATCCAGGAAGTGTGTTTCCATGATGTGTTTACAGGTCTAAGTGTTGAGAAGAGAAGTTCTAAGCCTCTAAAATGAGTCTCTCTGACGAGAGAGAGAAGAGAAAACCTGCCCATGAAATGACTCTCTTTGTGAATCATGACAGCAAAGCCAAGATGTGAGATGAATATTTATGAATATTTAAGAATTATGTTTCTCCATCCGGGTTCAGTAAAAATAAATAATGTGTTTCTTTTTCTTAAGCCCAATTCAGCAGGAGAGACCAGACTCCCCTGTACCCAGCTGTGTGTCCATGAAGAGTGACAGGTCTGTGAAACCACCTTTAAAGTTCAGAGAGGGAGACGTTTCTACTGAACAAAGGTAGGAAGAAGTCATGTGTCATGGTCAGTGATTGTCAATATTTTCTCTTATTTGTTTATCTGGTTCCAAAATATCTGCCGCCATGACAACAAGTAGGTTCATAGAGATGTTCTGAAGCACAATGCCAGGTAACATTTATGATGTTAACAGTTATGATGATGACAATTATGATACATACCACAAGGTTTGATTTCATCTTTACTGAGCAGCATTAAATTAAGCTGGTATAATGGCATTATGATGCATTATATTAATAAACCCATCAAAGTTAAAATTGGGTTGAATTATTGTTACATATTTTGCTTTATGGGCTTTTACTTTTCTTCATGCATAAGCAGGCCGGTTTTTATATTAAATATGCATTCCTGATGTTGCCAACCAGTAATACTTTAGGACATGATCTGCTTTAAGTTGCTTCTAACTGGTAAGTGGTGTTGGTCTCTTCTCAGCCAGCAGAGGGAGCTACAGGCTCTAGTTGCTATTCCTCTTTCTTATTTCACATTTAGGCTATACAACTGAACATTCTTAAAAATGTATCGGGTTTGACTAAATTAATTAACTTTATTTGTATAGTTACCATTGACTGAATGAAATACTATTTATTTTGAACCAATGAAGTTAGAGAGACAAAATCAACATTATTTCTTATGGTATGAATTTCCCAGTTCAGCAAAGATAGATAATGTGTCTCTTTTTCTTAAGTCCAATTCAGCAGGAGAGACCAGGCTCCCCTGTACCCAGCTGTGTGTCCATGAAGAGTGACAGTTCTATGAAACCTCCTTTAAAGTTCAGAGAGGGAGACATTTCAACTGAACAAAGGTAGGATGATGTCATGGGTCATGGTCTGGTTGCCAATTATCTGACGCCATGACAACAAGTAGGGTCGTGAACTGCTCTTCACAGTGCCAATAAACAATTATAATGATGACTGTTATGATAAATACCACAAGGTTTGGTGTCACCTTCATGGAGATGCATTATATTAAACTGGTATAATGGCAGTACAATGCATTATATTAAGTTCTTTGTACCAAGTGAGAGGTGTGGGTCCCTTCTCAGCCAACAGAGGGAGCTACTGGCCCCTAGTTGCTGTTCCTCATTCTTATTTCGGATATTTAGTCTATCCCAACTGAACATTCTTTATTATTTATCGGCTATGAATTAATTAATTAACTTATTTTGCATACTTACCATTGACTGAATGTAATACTTTATCTTTCGCACCAATGAAGATAGAGGTTGTTTCTAATGGAATGTATATCCCAGCTTCGGTCTTAAATGTTTTTGCCGGACTGTGTCAGTGGAGCCGGCCAAGAAGAGCAAATGTCTCTTACTGACTGACTGTCAGAGTGACTGACTGACTGACTGTCATTGACTGACTGACTGTCAGTGACTGACATGCTGACTGTCAGAATGACTGACAAACTGTCAGAGTGACTGACTGTCAGAGTGACTGATTGACTGTCAGAGTGACTGACTGACTGTCAGAGTAACTGACTGTCAGAGTATCTGACTGTCAGAGTGACTGACTGACTGTCAGTGACTGACTGACTGTCAGTGACTGACATGCTGACTGTCAGAGTAACTGACTGTTAGAGTATTTGACTGTCAGAATGACTGACAGACTGTCAGAGTGACTGACTGTCAGAGTGACTGACTGACTGACAATCAGAGTGACTGACTGACTGACTCTCAGAGTGACTGACTGACTGTAAGAGTGACTGTCTGTCAGACTGTCAGAGTGACTGACTGTCGGAGTGACTGACTGACTGACTGTCAGAGTGACTGACTGACTGACTGTCAGAGTGACTGACTGACTGTCAGATTGAATGACTGTCAGAGTGACTGACTGACATGCTGACGGTCAGAGTGACTGACTTACTGTCAGAGTGGCTGACTGTCAGTGACTGACATGCTGACTGTCAGAGTGACTGACTGACTGTCAGAGTGGCTGACTGTCAGTGACTGACATGCTGACTGTCAGAGTGACTGACTGACTGTCAGAGTAACTGATTGTTAGAGTATTTGACTGTCAGAATGACTGACTGACTGTCAGTGACTGACATGTTGACTGTCAGAGTGACTGACTAACTGTCAGAGTGACTGACTGACTGTCAGTGACTGACATGCTGACTGTCAGAGTGGCTTACCAACTGTCAGAGTGACTGACTGACTGTCAGAGTGAATGACTGACTGACTGGCAGAATGACTGACTGACATACTGACCGACTGACATACTAACTTACTGGCTGACTGACTGTCAGAGTGACTGACTGACTGTCAGAGTGTCTGACTGACATGCTGACTGACTGACACACTGACTGACTGACATGCTGACTGACTGACATACTGACTGACTGTCAGAGTGAATAACTGATTGACTGTCAGTGACTTTTTGACTGTCAGAGTGACTGACTGACATGCTTACTGTCAGAGTGACTGACTGACTTGCTGACTGTCAGGGTGACTGACTGACATGCTGACTGTCAGAGTAACTGACTGTTAGAGTATTTGACTTTCAGAATGACTGACAGACTGGCTGAGTGACTGACTGTCAGAGTGACTGACTGACTGACTGTCAGAGTTACTGACCGACTGACTGTCAGTGTGACTGACTGACTGACTGTCAGAGTGACTGACTGACTGTCAGAGTGACTGACTGACTGTCAGAGTGACTGACTGACTGACTGTCGGAGTGACTGACTGACTGACTGTCAGAGTGACTGAGTACCCCTTATTAAAAAGTATATTCGTTAGAGATGAAGTCTTCAATACTTGAGGTACCGCGTTTGAGCCTCATCACAGTCAAAACAAATTATGCATTTGGATTTGTTCAGGTTAGACAAACTTTGCTGGCTGCCTTAAGTAGCTATATTATTGTAAGCCTGAAAAGAAACAGTTCATTTTTATATCGCAACAATTTCTGATGGAATTTTGAAGTACGCATCGTTCCTGCATTTCGGGTTTATTTAGGGCAGATAACAACCCCATTGGGCAGTAAAATAGTTGGGGTTTCCACACTTCTCTCGTCTGTTTACTTTACAGAAATGTCAGTTATCTTCACCTATATTGATGGTTATGGAATCAATGTTATTCATGAATGAAAGATTAACAAACACTGTTGTGCCCTGAAATGAAATAGCTTTGCCACTGTAAAATTCAACTTCAGTCTCGCTAGCAACTGCTCATTGTTATGTCTATTCCAGTTAGTATGTTAGTAGATACTAGTAGGCCTATTATTGGCTAATACGCTGTTCAAATGGCCAGAGGGAAAAGACATACAGTTCCTAGATGCTATTTGTGGTGGAGGTAAATGTCATAAGAAATGTTGGTTAAGACAATGCTTAATGGTGTTTGGCAAAATATTCAAACTTGGTGTGATGTTATTGTGTGACAAGAAACGTTGTTTGCTGTAGCAGTTTAAGACATAGCCTCTCATGTGGAAGACTCAGGTTCAAATCCAGGTGAGGGCAACAAAATTCATCACTTTTATGTGCAGGCTGGCAACACTTGGCTTGCTTGGTTCTTTTTCTGGTTAATGTAAACAAGCCGGTAAGCATCCGCTCGTTTACTTCTGCTTTTTCTTTCTAGTTTTATGAAAGATGTTTTCCCATCAGGATTTAGCATAGATAATAGATAAGTCATGTTTGTTTCTGTTCTTTTAAAGCCCAACTCAGCGGAAGAGACCAGCCTCCCCTGTACCCAGCTGTGTGTCCAAGAAGAGTAACAAGTCTATGGATCATCCTACTGGGTTCCGAGATGGACACTTTTGTACTGAACAAAGGTAGGAAGATTATCATGGGTCATGGTTAGTGATGGTCTACATTGTCTGTTTTTTGTTTCTGGTTCCCCATTCTGACACCCTGACAACAGGTAGGATCATGAGCGGTTTTGAAGCAAGAGGCCTACTAACAATTATTATAGCACGGTACCACAAGGAAACATGGTGTCATTTTTATTATGATGCTTTAAACTAAGCTGTAACAATTGCAATATATTACATTACAATACTACTCCCACCAAAATCAGAATAGGTTTGGTAAATTGTTACCTTTTTGCATTATAGGCATTTCTATGTGTAAGTGGGCCTTTATTTTGTATTAATTATGCATTCCTGGTGTTGCCAATCAGTAAGACTGGAGAACAAGAGCTGCTTTAAGTTCTTTGTACCAAGTGAGAGGTGTGGGTCTCTTCTCAGCCAACAGAGGGGGCTACTGGCCCCTAGTTGCTGTTCCTCATTCCTATTTCGGATATTTAGTCAATCCCAACTGAACAGTCTTTATTGTTTATGGGCTATGAATAAATTAATTAACTTATTTAGCATAGTTACCATTGACTGAATGTAATACTTTATCTTTTGCACCAATGAAGATAGAGGTCCAAAACCAAAGGTGTTTCTAATGGTATGCATATCCCAGCTTCAGTCTTAAATGTTTTTGCCGGACTGTGTCAGGGGAGCCGGCCAAGAAGAGCGAATATCTCTTACCGACTGACTGTCAGAGTGACTGACTGACCGAGTGACTAACTGACTGGCAGAGTGAGTCACCTTCTGACTGTCAGAGTGACTGACTGACTGTCAGAGTGACTGACTGACTGACTGACTGACTGTCAGAGTGACTGACTGACTGACTGTCAGAGTGACTGACTGTCAGAGTGACTGAATGACTGACTGTCAGAGTGACTGACTGACTGACTGACCGACTGTCAGAGTGACTGACTGACCGACTGTCAGTGACTGACTGACCGACTGTCAGTGACTGACTGACTGACTATCAGTGACTGACTGACTGACAGTCAGTGACTTACTGACATGCTGACTGTCAGAGTAACTGACAGTTAGAGTATCTGACTGTCAGAATGACTGACAGACTGGCAGAATGACTGATTGACTGCCAGAGTGACTGACTGACTGTCAGTGACTGACATGCTGACTGTCAGAGTGGCCTACTGACTGTCAGAGTGACTAACTGACTGTCAGAGTAACTGACTGTCGGAGTAACTGGCTGTCAGTATATCTCACTCTCAGTATATCTGACTGTCAGAGTATCTGTTTGTCAGAGTGACTGACTGACTGTCAGAGGGACTGACTGAATTTCAGAGTGACTGACTGACATACTGACTGACTGTCAGAGTGAATAACGGACTGACTGTCAAAGTGAATAACTGATTGACTGTCAGTGACTGTTTGACTGTCAGAGTGACTGACTGACATGCTGACTGTCAGAGTGACTGACTGACATGCTGACTGTCAGAGTAACTGACTGTTAGAGTATCTGACTTTCAGAATTACTGACTGACTGTCAGAGTGACTGACTGACTGTCACAGTGACTGATTGACTGTCAGAGTGACTGACTGACTGTCAGTGACTGACTGACTCTCAGTGACTGACATGCTGACTGTCAGAGTGGCTTACTGACTGTCAGTGTGACTGACTGACTGTCAGAGTAACTGACTGTCAGAGTATCTGACTGTCAGAGTATCTTACTGTCAGAGTGACTGACTGACTGTCAGAGTGAATAACTGACTGACTGTCAGAGTGAATAACTGACTGACTGTCAGAGCGACTGATTGACTGCCAGAGTGACTGACTGACTGTCAGTGACTGACATGCTGACTGTCAGAGTGGCCTACTGACTGTCAGAGTGACTAACTGACTGTCAGAGTAACTGACTGTCGGAGTAACTGACTGTCAGTATATCTCACTCTCAGTATATCTGACTGTCAGAGTATCTGTTTGTCAGAGTGACTGACTGACTGTCAGAGTGACTGACTGAATTTCAGAGTGACTGACTGACATACTGACTGACAGAGTTTCTCACTGACAGAGTGACTGACTGACATGCTGACTGACTGACATGCTGACTGACTGTCAGTGACTGACTGACATGCTGACTGTCAGAGTAACTGACTGTTAGAGTATCCGACTTTCAGAATGACTGACTGACTGTCACAGTGACTGATTGAGTGTTAGAGTGACTGACTGACTGTCAGTGACTGACTGATTCTCAGTGACTGACATGCTGACTGTCAGAGTGGCTTACTGACTGTCAGAGTGACTGACTGATTGTCAGAGTGAATAACTGACTGACTGTCAGAGTGAATAACTGACATGCTGACTGTCAGAGTGACTGACTGACATGTTGACTGTCAGAGTGACTGACTGACCGTCTGAGTGGCTGACTGTCAGTGACTGACATGCTGACTGTCAGAGTGACTGACTTTTAGAGTATCTGACTTTCAGAGTGACTGACTGACTGTCACAGTGACTGATTGACTGTCAGAGTGACTGACTGACTGTCAGTGACTGACTGACTCTCAGTGACTGACATGCTGACTGTCAGAGTGTCTTACTGACTGTCAGAGTGGCTTACCAACTGTCAGAGTGACTGACTTTCAGATTAACTGACTGTCAGTATATCTCACTCTCAGTATATCTGACTGTCAGAGTGACTGACTGACTGTCTGAGTGACTGACTGACTGGCAGAATGACTGACTGACATACTGACTGACTGACATTCTGACTGACTGACTGACTGTCAGAGTGAATTACTGACTGTCTGTCAGAGTGAATAACTGATTGACTGTCAGTGACTGTTTGACTGTCAGAGTGACTGACTGACACGCTGACTGTCAGAGTGACTGACTGACATGCTGACTGTGAGTGTTACTGACTGACTATCAGAGTGGCTGACTGTCAAAGTGGCTGAATGTCAGAGTGGCACATCTCTCGTCTGTTCACTTTACAGAAATGTCAATTATCGTCACCTACAGTGTGTAGAAGAGGTTTTTGATACCCTGCTGATTTTGCAGGTTTTCCTACTTACAAAGCATGTAGAGGTCTGTAATTTTTACCATAGGTACACTTCAACTGTGAGAGACATAATCTAAAACCTAAATCCTGAAAATCACATTGTATGATTTTAAAATAAATATTTAGCATTTTATTGCATGACATAAGTATTTGATCACCTACCAACCAGTAAGAATTCCGGTTCTCATAGACCTGTTTATCTTTAAGAAGCCCCCATATATTAACTGCAGCAAGATGCTTAGTAAAATCTTTGATGGTAAATTTTGATGGTAATCAATTATGATTAATAGCACTAGCCATGGTGTCATTTTCATTTAGATGCATTACATGATCCTGGCATAATGGTAGTATATTACATTATATTAATTAACACACCAGTGTCAAAACAGGGTTGGTTTATGGTTACATATCTTTCATTATGGGCATTTGCATTTCTTTAAGTATATGTAGGCCTGTTTTTGGTATTACATATGTATTTCCAGTTTTGCCAGTCAGTAAAACTTCAGATCTTGGGCTGGAACATTGACTGGTGTTGGTCTCTTCAAAGCCAGCAGAGGGAGACACTGTGTCTGTTGGCTACTTCACAAGTTTTTCTCACAAACTGTAGAGTGTAGATGTAATGTCATGTTTTTTCCACAGAGCCCAACAGGAGAGATCAGAGTCAGAGGTTCTCAGTGGTCAACCTGTCCAGTGTAATCAAAAAGAGCTGTCCTCTATATTCAGTGTATGTGGTCCTGTTATGTACATTTGTTTCTGTTTATTTCAAGCAAAGATCATCTGTGAGTCAGTCATGAATTTATTTCTATTGTTCTGATATTTCATTAACTTTGATTCAGTCTGATGAGAAGCAGGAGAGCAATACCAAAGATGGGAAAAATATGAACCAGAAAGATCTCGCTGACACAAGTAAGTGTTGTCTGACTTTATTGTTGAATGTTTCATTATGGTATTGTACTGAGCTTGAGACACATAATAACCTCTTCTGTGTTGAGTATCTTAACATAGAAGAAAGAAAGAGAAGAAACAGACATCTTACAATACTGTCATTTAATAAAGAAACATTCAGATTTTCTGTGTTATTCATCAAATCAAACAATAGTTAGGCATTTAAAGAGACATGATAAATATAATTTGCGATTCAATCATTCAGATAATCTTGCTTTGATTTGCCAGTGTGATCTCAATTCTAATCTGAAGAAGCTTAATCTGTATTTGAGGGTCTCCTAGACCAGGAAAACTTAACACTTAACAATAAGATCTACACAGAGCTCTACATCACAGAGCGCGGAAAGGGAGAGGTCAATAATGAACATGAGGTGAGAAAGATTGAGACAACAACGAGGAAACAAACAAGACCAGAGACAGTAATAAACCAACACCTGGTCAAGACAAACCAATCAGAACGCTGCTGACAAAGAGAGTAGCTGGCACTGGAAAAAAAGTCTGTACATAAGTTCATTCTGGACTGGGCTGAAGGAAAAGCCCATCAGGATGTCAAATGTATATTTCCCCTGCCTTTTAGGGAGCTGAAATGAATGAAAGGGAAAGATCTTGGTTTAATTCAAATCCTCAATAATTTTTCAATTGAGACCAAGAAGGCAAAATACTACCACACATATAAAGTTCTGTTCGTCTTTGATGGTCTGGATGAGTGCCGACTGCCCCTTGACTTCGAAATCAAGAGCTGTTGTGACTGTGATTGTCACAGAGTCAATCTCAGTGGATATGCTGCTGACAAACCTTGTTAAGGGAAAACTGCATCCCTCTGCTCTCCTCTGCATAACTGCAGCAGCTAATCAGATCCCTTCAGAGTGGGTTGACCGGGTTACAGATGTGAGAGGAGTACCTACAGTAAGAGGAGGACTTCAGGAAGAGACTCAGTAATGAGGACCTGACCAGCAGAATCATCTCACACATAAAGACATCAAGGAGCCTCCACATCATGTGTCACAAACCAATCTTCTGTTGGATCGTTGCTACAATCCTTGAGTACATGTTGACTACAGATGATAAAGTAGAGCTGCCCAAGACCCTAACAGACATGTACTCATACTTCCTTCCACACTTCACACTAGAACAGCCAAATGCCTACGAGGGGTGTCATGATATATCAGAATTGATGACTACCGTGATATAAAAAAATAATATTGATATAATGTTAATAATACACATGATAATAAGGTTTTCACAAGGCAATAATTCTTTTTTTTTGAAAATCTCCTCATGGTTTCTCGATAGCGTTTTCATGCCTGTGCTTTAACTACGAGTCTGGAGCTACAGTGCCTTGCGAAAGTATTCGGCCCCCTTGAACCGTTTGACCTTTTGCCACATTTTAGGCTTCAAACATAAAGATATAAAACTGTAAATTTTGTGAAGAATCAACAACAGGTGGGGCACAATCATGAAGTGGAACGAAATTTATTGGATATTTCAAACTTTTTCAACAAATAAAAAACTTAAATTGGGCAAGCTAAATTATTCAGCCCCCTTAAGTTAATACTTTGTATCACCAACTTTTGCTTGGATTACAGCCGTAAGTCGCTTGTGGTATGTCTCTATCAGTTTTGCACATCGAGAGACTGAAATTTTTGCCCATTCCTCCTCAGTGAGGTTGGATGTAGAGCATTTGTGAACAGTAATTTTCAGTTTTTTCCACAGATTCTCTATTGGATTCAGGTCTGGACTTTGACTTGGCCATTCTTACACTGGATATGTTTGTTTGTGAACCATTCCATTGTAGATTTTGCTTTATGTTTTGGATCATTGTCTTGTTGGAAGACAAATCTCCGTCCCAGTCTCAGGTCTTTTGCAGACTCCATCAGGTTTTCTTCCAGAATGGTCCAGTATTTGGCCCCATCCATTTTCCCATCAATTTTAACCATCTTCCCTATCTCTGCTGAAGAAAAGCAGGCCCAAACCATGATGCTGCCACCACCATGTTTGACAGTCGGGATGGTGTGTTCAGGGTGATGAGCTGTTGCTTTTACGCCAAACATAACTTTTTGCATTGTTGCAAAAAGGTTTGATTTTGGTTTCATCTGACCAGAGCACCTCTTTCCACATGTTTGGTGTGTCTCCCAGGTGGCTTGTGGCAAACTTTAAACGACAGTTTTTACGGATATCTTTCAGTAATGGCTTTCTTCTATCCACTCTTCCATAAAGGCCAGATTTGTGCAGTATACGACTGATTGTTGTCCTATCGACAGTCTCCCACCTCAGCTGTAGATCTCTGCAGTTCATCCAGAGTGATCATGGGCCTCTTGGCTGCATCTCTGATCAGTCTTCTCCTTGTATGAGCTGAAAGTTTAGAGGGAGGGCCGGGTTTTGGTAGATTTGCAGTGGTCTGATACTCCTTCCATTTTAATATTATCGCTTGCGCAGTGCTCCTTGAGATGTTTAAAGCTTGGGAAATCTTTCTGTATCCAAATCCGGCTTTGAACTTCTCCACAACAGTATCTCGGACCTGCCTGGTGTGTTCCTTGTTCTTCATTATGCTCTCTGTGCTTTAAACGGACCTCTGAGACTATCACAGAGCAGGTGGTTTATACGGAGACTTGATTACACACAGGTGGATTCTATTTATCATCATTAGTCATTTAGGTCAACATTGGATCATTCGGAGATCCTCACTGAACTGCCAGAGAGAGTTTGCTTCACTGAAAGTAAAGGGGCTGAATAATTTTGCTCGCTCAATTTTTCAGTTTTTTATTTGTAGAAAAAGTTTGAAATATCCAGTAAAATTTGTTCCACTTAATGATTGTGTCCCACCTATTGTTGATTCTTCACAAAAAATCACAGTTTTATATCTTTATGTTTGAAGCCTGAAATGTGGCAAAATGTCGAACATTTCAAGGGGGCCAAATACTTTCGCAAGGCAATGTATATACTGGCATTTGAATCAACCCATTTACTCTCTTTGTACCCCCAAGACAGACCCGCAAAGACGCAACATTTTCAGTGCCTATTTACTTGGCGAAATGTATTTTCCAAAAACTCCTCTCGGTTTTGTTATGCAGTGGTCTGCAAAAGTTTGGGCAACCTTGTTAATTTCCATGATTTTCCTTCATAAATCGTTGGTTCTTAGGATAAAAAAAATCAGTCAAATATATCATATAGGAGACAAACACAGTGATATTTGAGAAGTGAAACGAAGTTTATACCATTTACAGGAAGTGTGCAATAATTGTTTGAACAAAATTAGGCATGTGCATAAATTTGGGCACTACAATTAAAAACAATAACTCAATATTTAGTAGATCCCCCTTTTGCAGAAATAACAGCTTCTAAACGCTTCCTATAGCTTCCTATGAGAGTCTGGATTCTGGTTGAAGGTATTTTGGACCATTCCTCTCTACAAAACACCTCTAATTCATTCAGGTTTGATCGTTTCCGAGCATGGACGGCTCTCTTTAAGTCACACCACAGATTTTCAATAATATTCAGGTCTGGGGACTGAGATGGCCATTCCAGAACGTTGTACTTGTTCCTCTGCATGAATGCCTTAGTAGATTTTGAGCAGTGTTTAGGGTCATTGTCCTGTTGAAAGATCCAGCCCCGGCGCAGCTTCAGCCTTGTCACTGATTC
>JACXGJ010006280.1:0-35086 GCA_016801105.1 Esox niger
TTCACGTGGCCTAGGATGGTCTAAGTGGTAGGGTTAGGATTAGGTTCACGTGGCCTAGGCTGGTCTAAGTGGTAGGGTTAGGATTAGGTTCACGTGCCCTAGGATGGTCTATTTGGTAGGGTTAGGATTAGGTTCACGTGGCCTAGGATGGTCTAAGTGGTAGGGTTAGGATTAGGTTCACGTGGCCTAGGATGGTCTAAGTGGTAGGGTTAGGATTAGGTTCACGTGGCCTAGGATGGTCTAATTGGTAGGGTTAGGATTAGGTTCACGTGGCCTAGGATGGTCTAATTGGTAGGGTTAGGATCCTGGGCTACTGCCTCTGGTGAACATGTATTACTACAGCATGAGTTTGAATGTGGCCCACTTCTCTTTCTCTATCTTTCCCCTCTGACCTGTGTTACAAAGCATGATAAAGCCTTCAAATCAAATAAATGTCCCCCAGCCTAAAATAAGTTAGGCTGGGGGACAAGCAAACATTTTGCAATGCCAAGATAGCAATATGCAAAACATATGTGTGTGTGTGTGTTTGTGTGAGTATGTATGTGTGAATGTTTGTCCAGATGCTGAAGAAAGCATGATCCTGCAGTTTCGTAAGTAAAGTAGAGTTATTATTGACACATTTTTATCTATGACCTATTTTACATTGCGTTCATTCCCCATGGTTACATATAGGATTAAAACAGAAACACTTGGTGATTAAAAGCTCAGGTATTCATTCTGGCGGGTTAAGGTTAGGGATATTGTTTGGGACAATAAAAAAAATGAAAAAATGAAAGAAATATGCTATTTAAAATCAAGCGTAAGAGGCTTGCACTGGAGTTGACTGAGGGGAGACTTGTCCACTAACAGATTATGACTCTAGTAATCTCCTAATCCAAACTATCATATGAAAGGTGGTTGCAGTCGAGCAACCTAGCTTAACCTTTCTTCTTTGTCAATCTGTGACTGCTGATAATGTCGGGAAAGACGGGGAAAAGAAAAACCGAAGGAACGAATAAGCAAAAGAAAACAGAAGGCATTACAGGGGAAGGCATGTGTCTGTCATGAAACGAGTAATGAAGGGGAAAAGAATGGAGGAACAGAGATGATGACATCATGGGATATGGTGCGGCCCTGGATCTTGTTTACACTTGCAAGTGCTGTGGGCATCCGTAAACAAGGAATGCGTGGTAACTGCGGAAGTTATTATCAACAAGCGAAAGAGGTAAAATATTTATGGAAAGTTTTGTCCATCTTCTTGGATGCTTTTGATGGGATCCATAGGCATAATCAATCATTTAAATATCAATAATATTTGTAATATCAATATTAAATACATTAGTGTTTAAAAGTACTATACTTAAGATGAAAGATGAAAGGATGTCAGTGTGGTTGATAATTCTTTTGTGAGACATTTTGTGATCATTCTTTAAATGGCTACTGATGAACAGATAATTATTTAAATAATGTAGGCCAATGTAATTTCTAGGATGGTGGTTAGGATTTGTCTATCCACACCGCGGTACTTGAAGACTCTTCTTCAAGGATACTGTGCGCAGGCAAACATTTTGTAGGTGGTTCAGTAACCGAAAAGGGTTGGGAACCTCTTTTCTAGCGTATACCAAGTTCACGTGTAGCTGTCCAGTGCTGAAGTAGTCAGCATGAAGGACATAAAAAGGTCTAAATGTAGGAATTACGTGTCAATATACCTGACACCTTTTGAGTCTTGCAAATCAAAACTCTTGCAGTATCTGAACTGACAGGACAGAACGCCTGTGGCCAAGTCAATAAAATATGTCACATCATTATGAGTTGCCTCCAAATCATTTACAGTTGAATGGCATTAGAGGCCAGAACAGAGTGTGACTTTGGCGGCTTCATTGATCCTTTAATAGTGTTTGTCTGAAGGACAGAGAGCGGTAAAGAAAAAAATGTTTCACTGGGCTGAGGGGTTAGCGACATGACATAATACCGGTAAAAGCAGACAAGATGACTGCGCGTTCTTTTCAGGTCGGTTACTTCTGAATAATGTGAGCTTAATCGAACGATGCACTTTCAAAAGAACAACGGATTCGTCAACCAGACAACTTTACAAGTCAACCAATCGAAAAGAAAAACCTGTTAAAAGTATAACAATAATAAGAATTTCAACAAGTCCTCATAAATGCTGAAATTGTTGTTGCCTTTAACTACCGGTGGTGATTGAAATAAACACTCACCTTTTGAGTGGCAAGGTTGTTTCTTGCTAAACAACGTTGAGAACATCCTCTCCTAAAAACAAAAAATGAACACATCCCCAAAGTCCTTTCCTCAATACATTAATCCCTTCCGGCAACCGGTTTCATTTACTCGTGAGAATCTTGTTTTTAACTTTTCTTGTCTATCAATCCTAATATTCTCACAGCGTCCAGTCTCATGGTTCTATTGCATCCCACTCAACCGCTCGCGCCCGCTCCCTCTGTCGGACTCGCACTTGACTCAATAAGCACTCAAGCTATGTGTGTGTGTGTGTGTGTGTGTGTACGCGCGCGGTGCGCACATCCCTCTGTCTCTATCCATCTAGCTGTGGGTGGGTGAGAGAGAGCGAGAGGAAGAGCGGGTGGGAGGGATAGAGCGTTTGTCACTTTGATTATGTCCCCGTTTTTGTGGAGTTGTGTTCCTGAGCGTAGGTGTGCTTCCCTCCTCCCGGCGCCGCAGATCTTTAGACTCCTCTGGGGAGAGTTTTACTCGGATATAGTTTACTGGCCAGTCCATGTCCATGTGAGTTCATATCTGTGTAATCGAACCTGCAGGATAATTACATAAATTGGCCTTTTTTGTATAAAGAATTAATTAATTACAGGAAGAAATATAAATAAAAAACACGTAATATTGTATGCACACTTTGACTAAGTTTGTTGATGAATACATACCTACAACATGTCGACGGTTTATGAACAAACACAGTCTCTTGTAGCCTCTAGTGTGAACAGGCCATCGAAATTGAATCCCAGTGTTACATTGTACAGCTGTCCAGACCATAGGTGCTGAAAACTACTAAACAGGATACTCCTTGAACTACTGACACCCTACCCTGGCTGTCACAGACTGTTAGCCTCCAGACAAATCTGAGCTCCCTTCTAACAACCACCCACTTCGCTTAGTCATTACCACTATTTTTACCACATGGAGCTTACAAGAGCATTGTATGGACACCAGCAAAACTTTCCCTGCAATATCCTCAGCTGACTATTTTACTCTCCATGACAGACACTGCTCAGCTGTATGTGTATACATTAGCGTCATCTCTTTTTTGGCAGGGAAAATGCAGTTAACAGTATTTCAGACCACGAAATGGTATTGGCTAAAACATGCGAAACTTGATAGTTTCTATGGAAACCCTTCTCATTTTATTCTCTCTCTCGCTTGTCTCTCAAGCAAAAATGAATCTGAAATTACACCGAGTAGAACAGATTCATTTTTAAATACTAAGTTCCTTCTGCCAGATTAGGTGGGCGTTCCATGTATTCAGTGAAAGAGAGTGAAAGAGAAAGAAGGATAAAACCTTCCCAAAACATCCCAAAACAACGATTGGAACCATAATGTCTCAAATATCCCATTGGGTTTTCACAGATCACAAAAAGGTTCATTGCTGTTTTAGGGGTACTTAAAATGTAGGGGCACCAGCTCATTAAAATATTACAGAGAAGTTTCACCGACAGATCCTTTTTTTGTTCAAACGTGAGCGAGAGAAGCATTCCAGTTAATGTCATCTGTTTACTCATGCTAGTACATATTACACAGGACCATGGCCAGGGGCAGTGTCTTGTGAAAGACTCATATAAGACCTTGTGTCAACTTAATGGCCGACAAAATCAGT
Source organism: Esox niger (assembly GCA_016801105.1). NCBI lineage: Eukaryota > Metazoa > Chordata > Actinopteri > Esociformes > Esocidae > Esox > Esox niger. The sequence continues at coordinate 3,839 of JACXGJ010006280.1, forward strand.
GGCAAGTACTGAGTCAGTTATCTCCCCAGGGGGTGCTGCTACAGAGCTTCCTGGAGGGATTAACCTTGTCAACTAACACAATGACAACCCCAGTGGGAAACTGACAATGTAACATATAGCCACCAAATATATTTGGCCATTAAATTGCCAAGTCTGATCATGTGTGGGCAGAGGGAAAAACAATTTGAGGATGTTATTGCAATGGCTCATAGGATGGTTTTGGTCTTACCTTAGATTGGCATTTATTGATCCGGGCCAAAATGTCTGTCTAACATGAACAGGCAGACATTCTCCCTGTTTGGAAACAGCTTTGACACAAAAAGGGATTCTTACGCATTTCACTATTTCTGTGACATTTCAATCAATCAATCAATCAAATGTTTGTTTTTTTACATCAAAAGTTGCATAGTCACAAAGCGCTTTCACAAAACACCCAGCCTTAAACATTTCAAAATTATAGTGTGGCAGCATTATTAAATAAACAGGAAAATCAAGATCAATAAATGTCATATAGAACCTCTGTAAATGTTCGATGTAGCACCAAACACAGTTACAACGTTAAAACAACAGAACAATGTTTTGGTAGTATTTAAAACCTTAAACCTTAGTAGTTCTCTCTGAACCTTAAGAGCATGGTCTTTCATAGAAACGTTAAGAAATGTTCTTACGTATAAACTGATTCACCTCGTATGGCACCATTTGGAATGTCGTGTTTTCAGTGTGAAGACAAAGTGAGCGGGAGAAAGAAACGAGACAGAAGGACAGAATGAAAGCGAAGATGGTCAGAGAGATGGAAGAACGGGGTGAATCATAAGTGTGGGTCAATATGGAGAGGGGTTAAAAGGCGTGGGAGTGGGGGAGGAATGTGTGGGTGAAGATTCAAGATGAGAACAGAAGATGATGAGCCAAGTCATTGAAAGGAGCGTAATGCTTCTGGACCGCTTTCGGTTTGTTTGAGTCGAGCAAATAATTGAAGCCCGACTAAGTGCAAATACGATCTCAAGTGGTTAGGTGCCTCTTAGTCCTGATCAAATAAGACGGGCGTACACTATTTCTGCATGTAATGTTCTGAAATGAAAAAATTGTTTAACTGGAATACAGCAGGTGGAAGGCCGGCTGAAGAATGCCTCCGTTGTTATTTCCCTGTCCCACTGCCACAAATCAAATGAGCTTCTGACTGTGTATTTATAGCAATTATCTGCCTGACTCTGAGTTCCACAAGATCTGTTAACTTCCTCTCAGAGGCACACCTTGCTCAAGGCATCCAACCAATCAGGTGTTGGCGTCCTGCGTTTCATCCTTTTTTCCCCTCAGCCTACATATATTCCTAAATGCACCTTCACCTGCCCCCCCCCCCCGAGAGATTCTACGAGGTCAGTGTCACACAACAAATATGAATGTGACTTCTCATCACAATAATGGACTGCTGCACTCACCAGCCTCATTGGCTTCGTTATGACTCGTTTCAATCTCGTTTCAGAACGCCTGCGCTTCTGGCGACACTGTTTTGCTTATTCCAAAGACTCTGCTCCAATGCTTTGTGAGTCCCCCCCACCGACCGCAATGCAGTGGGAGCCAATGTATCTAGAAACAGGAGGCCGTCTCGTTCCTCACAGCCAGCAGATCCAGGTCAATACGTTTTTACAGAAATTGGTCTGAAGCGAACAGAGGGCCACTAGTCCAAGGGTGAATGCATTCCTGCCGATAGCTACATAAATAGACCACCTTTAGAAATATTTAAAATCAGATGAAAAGGGCCCAAGGGATTGAAGGCAATTGATGCTGCATTTTGGGGGGGGGGTCTAGCATGGTAAATGAACCAACAAACTTTAAATGGGTACAAATCGCAGTGTGAGATGGAGGGGCACTGACTGGAGGACCTTGCTGGTAGGGCAGTTTATTTCAGTCACCGTTAAGAGTTCAGATATTGGGTCGAGCGGGGACCCGTGATATAACCCTGCGGGATGCAAGTTCAAATGCACCTCACTAAGTTCTGAGCAATACGAACGGACATCTAGATGCGAAGATTTCGGATTACTCCAACAACCCAGGGCACTGAGGCGTGTGGATTCCTTTTGAGTTTAATAAAGGGAAGCACTTCTCCACAGGGAAAACACTGCTTATAAGAGTCAGAAAGTTCGGAGCCTCTAAATCTATTGTATTGCCCTATGTTTGCTCACTAACCAATAACAGGCTTATTAGTTCATATGCTCTGTTGCTGTTCCATAAGTCTGAAGTGATTCCTTCAAATGTCATTTGTGAGAATGAAACGCCCTCTGAACCATTATGACTGACAATGCTGTATTTATATGATGCGGCTCCATTTGTCCATCACTTGTTGGAGTTATTTTACAGCCAACAATTTGAACATTAAAGAATATTTCAACTGTAAGAAATGTTCATTAAAATAAAGTCTTTATATATATTTATGGGAGTCGGTAATGCCAATTTTAAGTTGGCGGGATGCTGAACTTTGGTGATCATATTTCCATGGTTACTGAATCTCTTCTCGCCATGGCAACTGTCGCCCAAGCAACTGAGCGTAGCTATGCAACTAGGACGCTGAGTGGAAAAAGGATTTGGGCAGAAATAACTCCCTAGATATTTTCTGGCCAAGAATCCTAGTATTTATATACTTAGGGTGACATTTTTAAGATGTTTAAGGGCTACTGTACTGTACTGAGAAATACTGGTACAAAGCCAAAACAGGTAAACTTTTTAGAACTACAGTTCCTTGGAGGGCAATTAATCAAACGTGGCTGTGTGGACGGCTAATTTGAGCTTGAATCGAGACTATCCCACAAAGTGATGAATTGGCCCTGTTACAGGATCCGGAGCGCTCAGCGTTCACTTCACCCATTTAAACACACAGTACATCTATAAATACGCCGCTCCGTGGTCTGGATTCTGGAAAGAGTACGCCAGCGTGTATGACGGGTTGGAGCCCACAATCCACACAGAGGCTGTGGGAATAGTCTTTGTTACTGTGTGTGTGTGTGTGTGTGTGTGTGTGTGTGTGTGTGTGTGTGTGTGTGTTACCGGGCCTCTCAGCAAGACACTGCAGTTGCTTCTGACTCCCTCTTCTGGTGTCTCTGGACACTGCAGCCGAAAGGGATCAAGACCAGCCGACGGAGCAAGGTTGTCTTGTCTTAGACTGTGTATAAGAAACACCTAAAATGAGTCAAGCACACACACGGCTACTGGATCACTGGACTCTTTACATGTGGGAGTCAGTGTTGGTTCTGAAAATACTCTCATTTCCGCAGGTGGGAAGTGTTGAATGCTGTGCTGGTCTACCTGGTTCTGGTGCATAACGGTACCGCCAGGCTCTGTGACGAAAGAGATGGCCAACGGCTTTGTCTCATTTTGCTCCTTCGTATTTCCATTTAAAACCTCAACCGGAGAAACCGGGTTACTTTTTAACGTCACCTTTCCAGTGCTTCAAATGACCTTTTTTGGCAACTTTTTTCTTGTTTCCCCACTGAGGAACACTCGACGGACTGGTCTCTGTCTGGTCCAACACAACGTATTTTACAGTTGACCACTCTCGCCTTTAAATCACTAAGCGGCCATCTGTAAAACAGGCCCTCCATGTAACATATGCTGTGTGGAGGCAGTTAGACAATTCATTCGAATGCTGACGACATCTGATGCAGCCCATTGTGGCCAACGGTTGTTTCCAGTGAGACTCAACTGATGTTTAACATGACAAAAGACAGAGTTGTACCCAGACCAAAGTCCCACAGACCTTGATCTGAAGTTGAAAGAGGAGATGACATGACAAATCGTTACTTCTGGTTACTTCTCTGTCACAAAACGATGGAGATCCTGTGAGCACATTTCAGAACGTCTGTGGCACAAGGTAATAATGACTAGCTTAGTGATCACCTTACGAAAATACATTGTGATATTTTAATCTTTTTTTATTTTTTATTAGTGAATTAGTTATAGGCAACTTTTCAATGGCCTGTATTATCAATTAACTATTGCTGTGCTGGACTGTTACATCTATAGTCTAGTCTACAATCAATAATAGTTTGGGTTTCACTTAAGTCCCTGTCTTTAAGAGTTTCACATCAAGGAGCCCAGACGATGTGATTCAACCACAACGGATTCAATTTCCTTAAGCTTTTCATGGAATCACAATAACATGATGAATGCTACACTTTCTGCTGACGTAGCTCACTGCTCCATGTACCGCTTCAGAATGCATTTTTGCACTGTTGCTCCTGACATGTAATGTGAACGTGAATCCCTATGCCACCCCTAATTGGAATGTACCACCTTTGTGTAGGTGTATTATGTAGTAGTGCATTGGCCCACTGGGCTGTACCATTTGTGTCAAAAAAGGGTGTGCTGCTGATCTGAAGCTCTGTTATTGCCCTGTGTACTGAAGACTATTACTGCAAAGAGTTCCAACCCAACACCTTTGACACCTCCCGTTGTGGTTCCTGCCTGCGGCCGGAACACATGCATCTGAACACGAACTCACAGGTGAGCCAGGAAGAAGACGACAAAAGCCTATTATAGTCACCGGGTTTGGAAAACAAAAGTTTACTTTGCCAAAAGTCGCAGTAAAAGTTTGAAAAAAAACACTCCTTTTCCCCCCGTTTCTCTTCCCCACCACGCAATTTCTTAATGAGGGTTGTTGTATCTTAATGAACAAAGGCAGAAGTTACACAAAGTAATGTGACAGTACAACCACAGACTAGACGGCCAATTCATTATAATGTCAGTTATACTGCAGGTGTGACAAACATTCAGTTTGGTGTTTGATTCCATCATCATCCTATAATTAATTAATGAACAGCTCATTTGCATCCCTTGGGGAAAAGCCAGTAATCTAATATGCCCACACAACACACGCACACAAACACACACCAACACAACACATCACATTGAACTGAGCTCTAAGGATGACCCTGTTGCAGAAATCCACTTCAACTAATCCTTACTGTCATTTGAATAATCCTTTAATTTCCGTTCCAAGCATAAACATGATAGAAATGCACGCCTGCACACAACAAATGAGATCTGGAGGCAAAAGTTGAGGAAGTAAAAGGAACAAAGAGTGCATTTTAAGGTGAAAGAAAAGCAGGGCGAGGACAGGGCTGATAAGAGTGGGCAGGGTTCTGGTACGGTGACAGCCGTAGACCAATGAAATAATGATGAGACGGAGACAGAGAGGGACGCTAGCTTCTATTACCATGGCCCAGAGCAGGCCTAATGTATTGGCTCAGGTAGAGGGGGTGAAAAGAGGAGATCGGGGAGGAGGAACAGGGGAGGAGAGAGGCAGCTGCAACTTGTCGCCTTTCTTAACAGCAGATTTTCGAAGGGATGCCGACGAAAGGACACCAAGCAGGTGCAGTAAATTATTTTGTTCCAACTTCACATAAAATCATGTTAGAGATTTAGGGTTACCAGAAGAAATATTTGTTGCATGTGTCTGTTTCACTGCTTTGTTCATGGATGGCAGTTTTCACATGCCTGTTGAATTCACATTGGAGGTGGTGAAATTCCTAAAACAGGGATTTATCTCTACAGTGAATCTTTAATTTCTGTAACTATAAGCCATCTCCATTGATTTTCTGTGCAGGCGTTGCTCCAAATTACAAAGCAAAATTATGAAAACAAAGTAAAACTTTTTAACTGAAAGCCTCTTTCCCAAAACTGGTCATGGATTAGTTTGGAATTTTCTGAATTATTAACAATTACCCGAAAGGGGGACTGTTCCACGAATCAGGGAAAACCCAACTTCCTGTCTGAGGTGAACAGCTACAGTGATGTCACCAAGACTGTCTGGACCAATCAGGAAAGCCTAACTCACACTCCAAGCCCTCACTGGGAACTCAATATCTGTGACACTGACACGGCACGGAGGTGAGTGTTCCCGGGCAGTTCACTTTGTTAACATGTTAAATTAAGGTACAAATACAAGGTTTAGAGGTAAATTTTTAAGGGTTTATAACTCTTTTTACAACAAGTTTTTTTTTAATAGTTTAATAAACTTATTATTAGAAAGTATTTGAAGTGAATACTTCGATTGCTGTCAACTATGGTTTCTCTCTCAGCAGCAGTCAGGAAGACCAGTGGGATGTTCAACCGGGCCCAGGTAGGAGTGGCTCCGCCAGCCCAGCAGGGTGCTTTGTGACTGGGTCAGCTATGACCCGGCTAGACCCCTCACCTCACAGACCATCACACAGCTCCCCGATGGAGGAGAACAGAGGCCGGGAGAGATTCAGGCGACCATCAGGTCAGAACAGGCAGACATTTCGTCTGAGAAGTGTCCTTTTTAAAACTCAAAATCGTATCATTAAGTTCTGTTATTGATCAGGCCATGTCACTACTCCTTACTAGCTTCAAGAGGAGAGAGCGGCTACTTCTCTCCGGACAGGAAAGCCTTATTCGAGGGTTTACAGGCTCAGGCGGAGGGTGTATCCCAGCGCCCCTACCGTTATTATGAGAGGGGCCACCCACTCCCCAACAACCACAGCCCGGAGCCCAAGGCCTCCATCCCCTACCGCAGCGTGAATCTCGGCATCCCCTCCCAAAGGAGAAATGAAGACACTTTCCTGCAGGAGACTTGGAGGAGTGAGTCTCCACAAAGGTACACGTATCACTCCAACTTCAGACGCGGCGGGACTGAATCTCGAAACCAGTCGCCGGGCAAAACCCGCTCCCCGAGCCCAAACCGGCGTGAACTGGCTGAATCTCCATCCGCGTCTTCACGGCGTCGTAGCTCCCTGTCGAGAAACCGCGCTCCGTCTCACTCGTCATCTCTGCATCATTCAGGGCGTTCCAGTCCTTCGCACGGACGAGGCTCTGTACAGTCGCACCACCACTCCCCGTCTCGAAACGCTCCCGCCTACAGACGCGCCGACTCCTCTCACGGAGGGACCGGTGCCTCGGAGCGTTACACCAATGGGAGTGACCGACAGTCAAGGGCATCAAGAGGGTCAGTGGGGTCAAGGCGTCCATCCCACAATTCAAATGGTCACAGCTTGGACTCGGAAACACTGTACAAAAATCTTGACGCGATCTCTCGCCGTAGCTCCACGGCCTTTCAGCCAAAGTCCTACGAAAGCACCAGGAGCCCCCGGCCCCGGGCAGACACAAACCCCTCTCCTACCACTCGCAGTTGGGCTACCAGAGAATGCTCTCCCCCTAGAAGTGGTTATGGTACTCACAGTCACTCCCCCCAAAGAGAAACTAATTATAGGGAAACCAGAACTGACACAACGCTTATCTACTCCAGGAAATCAGAGAGGGATAACAGAAATGAACGCCCAGATAGGAACACTAAAACCGACTGCAGCTCCCTCCAAGGTTCATGGCGTGGATCCTCGCGGTCCCTTAGCCCTGCTCCCTCCCATAGCTCCTCCCCTCCACAACTAGGCGTTGACTCGCGGCTGCTAGCCAATTCGCTGAAGCCACATGCAGCGATTGCAGAAAGGGACCGCCGTCCAATCGGCGAGAGGAGCAAGAGTACAATAAGGCGTGGACTGGAGTACCTGCTGACAAGAGAGGAGCCCAAGAGGACGGCCTCTGTAGACTCCCAGGGCATGACCATAGAGGACTATGTCATTCTGGCCGACATCCCCAGGCCTGACAAGGGTTCCGATGGAGAGGAGGGAGAGTTGGCGTCGGGCATGAGGAGGCGGGCTCAGAGCCCCAGCCCACGCAGGGACCAGAGTAACAGGACAACCAGGTGAATAGGGAGTGGGGTCTGAGGTGATGAGGATGGTGAGTGTGGACACAGCAGGAGTTAATGGAGAGGGAGAGACACGAGCATTGCCCTAACCCTAACCCCTGTATTTTAAGAACTGTTTCGGTTGTTGAGTTATAATTAGTTGGCTGTAATGAGGAGGGGACATTTCTGGAGATCAGAGAATCGACTGGTACATCCGGTGGGGTGACTATTTTGTAGCCCACTTATTCAATAAAACATGCAAAAGCATTTATGGTTAAGCCAAACGCACATCAACGTATTTTGTAAGCTTGTTGGGTTCAAACCAGGAAGTTTTGATTACTGGTCAAATGCTCTGACGCTATACCTGGGTTTGTCAGACTCTAGGACACTTTCCCTCTAACTTCCTTTGTTTTAGGTATGCAGAAGAATCAGAAGGCTACAGCATGAGGTCTGAGTGTGATGAGAGAGGGAGAGGCAGAGAGAGGGGGAGAGATAGGAGGGAGAAAGAAAGGACTATGTGTGGGCACTCAGAAGATGGACGACTCTCCCCAACTCCTTCCGCTTCTGCGCTTCACCAACAGGTATAACATTTGTCATCTTTGACTTCTGTACTTGAACACGACAGCTAACATGGCATCATACCATGAAATAACACATTTTTGTTACAAACCATTTCTTCAAGAATTCAGGTCATCAGACTGGAAAGGACCACAGATCTTCTAAACCACAGGAGAGAGTTCTACCTGAAAACACCGACGTACAACCTGGAGAGAAAGGCTGGATGTCAAAACTGGATGAATACGGAGAGGTAAAGCAAATGATGATGACGAGTAAGAACGGACTCGCCCATTTACAGGAAGGCCTCGCTGAAGTCCGTTCCCAAACAGCGGCAGTGTTTTCAATATTTTGAGGAGCCGCTGAGTTGACTCTGCCTGGTGTCTGGGTTGTGTTCCTAACAGTGGAGGAGGCACTGGTTCGTGATGAGTGGCGCTGCGCTGAGTTTCTACAGGGACTCCGAGGCTGAGGAGGTGACATCATTTCCCGTTTCTGCAATATCAGTTCCCCCGTCAGTCTCACACCCTGTGAATAACCCTATAAGGATGTTGTGTCTGTATCACATCCGCACTTCCTGCTCCGTTTTAGACAGATGACCTGGATGGAGAGATAGACTTGACTGACTGTGTCGACGTGCTGGACTGGGTTGTGGACAACAACTATGGGTTCCAGATACACGTATGTGCTTTTCTCTAACTGTGGTCTCCAGCTGAGTCGTTCCCCTTAACAGTTAATTTCCCTCAAACCAGGAAGATGTGAACGGGGCGATCTACAAAACCATTTTGACAGTTGGTATCTATTTGAGTCAGTGAGTTCCTGTTTGTAACGTCTTCAGTCACAGCCGCTCTCTCTGCTTTCTGTTAACCAGACGAAGGAGGCAGTGTTCACTCTGTCTGTCTCCACCTCCAGGATCAGGAGGAGCTGGGTTAAGGCTCTGAGACAGGCCGCCCAGCAGCCCAAACCCTCCCTGGACACCCCACGGTGAGTGCCTCCCTCCAGTCAGCCGGCTAGTGCACATTTTGGGGGAAAGTCCTCCGCTCAAACCTGTCAATGTCCTGACCACCATCTACACACTGAGTTTAGAGGCTCGAATGTAATACAGCAGGATAAGACATGTGACCAGGAAGCCACAGTGTATCTAAAACCTCTTTCTCCTACCATAGACAGTCAGACGACAACGGCAAAGGACCACGCGGTTACCCTCCAGCTGCGTCATCCCACCGTCCTCCCTCCAGTCCCCCCTGCGGCGACTCTGAACCTGAAAGCCCCAGCTCCGCCCCCCGTGCTCGTCGAATGGACTCTGTGGATTTAGATAGGATGTCTTCCAAAATGTTAGTGGCCAGTCAGAGAGAGGCAGGGGAGGGCTGGGACAGGGAACAGGCCAAGCGATTGGAGGAGAGGAACAAGTGGTTTGAGGGGGGGATCCCATACAGTGACAGGGGCGGCAGATGGGAGTCTTTGGAGCTCAAGACAGGCGGTGCTCCCTTAGCTGTCACTCAAACCATGGATGTGGATGTCAGCAAGAAGTGGGCAGAGCTTGAAAGCCTGTCATTCAGGGAGAGGAGCGAGCTGTCACTTAGGTGCACAGACCAATCACAGACCAATCAGAGCCATGAGATAATTTCTAATGGCACGACACAAGCAATATTAACGACCAGTGCAACGACCCTTCAGAGAGAGGTAGAGTGAGTTTTTTCAACCAATGTTTTCCTAAATCAAGACATTTAAAATGTAATAACACGTAATTTAAAATGTAATAACACGTCAATTAAAATGTAATAACACATCATTTTAAATTTAACAATATGTTATTTTAAATGTAACAATTGTGAAGTCTACAATGATTTGCAAGGAAAGAAAAAAACAGAGTGGATGTATTTTCCCGATAAACATATGAATAATTTAGGGGATCTTTCCTCGGCCACCTCACGTTTCCTCTCTGTCTCTTTCTCTCTCTGACTGTGTCTTTTTCTCTCTCACCCTGTTACCTTTCCCCTCTCACTGTCTTTCAGGCGTTATCACTCAGGCAGCATGTGAAGGGCCTGGTTATGGAGCGAGTTGCTATGGGGACGGAGGTGGAAGGAACGTGTGGCCCCGGGGCCCCTTGCGGCCAGCTCCTGGAGGCCATGGAGGAGGCCCACAACAGGGCCCTAAAGGAGCTCCAGGAGAGCCACGCAATGCAGATCCGAGACCTTCAGGCACAGAGGGACAGGCTGTTGCAACAGGAGAGCAAGGCCACCACGCAAGGTGAGTAGGGGAGGCTTGTTGGGGTAGACAACGGAAATATAGTACTTTGAATGAATAGTTCAAGTGTTTTCTAGAGGCTACATCACAAACAGCGGATGGGATTATTATGGCTGCGGACCAGGAGTCCCACACTACCCCTTCACTTCATTGCTCTTTTATATTCCCTTGTCGTGGTACGACGCAATCACTCCTGTGCTGTTTAGCGGTGGAGGCCCTGAACAGGGTCCACAGGGAGGAGCTGGTAAGGGAGGTAGAGAAGGCCCGGAGGATGGCAGGAGGCCAGGCCCATGTGGATACTGCGTACAACGGACAGACGTAAGACCACTTCTTTTCAGCCGCACGTTCAAATCAAAGGCCCGGATGCAGTCGACTGCCTGTGCATTCCGTGTGCGGACACCCACTGGTGTTTAGGAGTGTGTACTCGATTCTGCACAGGCCCCAGGCGGATGCTTGCGATAGTGAGTTGGACGTTTTGTCGGAGAGATACTCCCAGAAATGCCTGGAGCTGAGCAGGGCTGAGCAGAGTGGGAAAGACAGAGAGACAGAGCTGAACCGGATGGAAAGAGAAATGGAGCAGCTTTGCAAAGAGAACAAGGTCAGAGAGCGGAGAGAGTGAGCAGTGTGTCATGAAGGACTAATTACCGTGACTAATTAAGATGTAATTAACAACCAATTAGGAAGTGTTCCGTACCTCCAGTCTGTGTATAAGTCTTATTAAAATGTTCGCTGTTTCTCTTAGGAGCTGCAAGCTCGTCTGACGGAAGAGATCAGCCGGATACGCTGTTTCATCACGGGTGAGAGATCAGTATGCGTCTCCCCTGGTAACTGTGGGCGCAGTCCCTCAGAATTGGAAGTAAGTTGAAATGTTCATAACCTCCGGCTGGTTTTGTTGAATGGCTTGTGGAGTAGTGTTGTCCACTGGTGATTGGTCAAAATATGGTCTAGTGCTCACTGCCATCTATTGGCTGAACTAGAAGGATTCAGAAAGCCTGAAACCATTTATTACCTCAATGAAAACGACGGGGGTTCTCGAAATATAGGACATATGAGTCATAGAGTTGACCAGCGGGCAAAGCCGCTGTCTCTGTTACACATGTAGCACCGCAGCATGGGTTTGATTCTGGCCCGGTGCTATTTTGAAACACTGTAATGTTTCTCTTCAGGGTCAATAAGACAAACAATTTTGTCATTCAAGTAGCCGGCTATGAGTAGTGTTAAGATAATTCCATAATTCCAACGCAGATTAATAAAGAACAGTGTTATTTGGTTTTGTTCTGCAGATACTGCTGCAAGCGAAGGAGAATGAGGTTGAGTACCTCCAAAAGGAGGTCAGCTGTCTGAGGAATGAAGTGCAGTCTCTTACTATGGTACCGTTTCAATTGGGAAGCTCTTAGTTGCGTTCTCCTCGGGTCCTCTCTGCTCATCAAAATCCATTGTGGGAAAGAGGTCAGAGAGGGACCCCTGGCTTTCTTACCCAACCGGTTTTGAGAATGAGACTGGCAGGACAAGCGGAGTACGCAACTGAGGTCTTACCTAAGTCCAACAATCAGGACCTAAACCACAACAATCATCATGTCCATTACCTTATTCAGATGAGCACTATATGAACTCCCCACCCCCCCTCCCCCATCCAGGAGAAGCAGAGTGCGTGGGACCGATACAAGGAGGTGTACGTGGAGCTGAGTGCAATAAAGGGCCACAGCGAGCTGGAGATCAGGAACCTCAAAGAGCATCTGAGACTGGCCAACGCAGCGCTGCAAGAGGGGGGAAGAGACACCCGAGAAAGTGTGGATGGATATTTGGATAATTAGGGTGTTTTCAATCAGACAATTTTGCAACCGAGAGATTCTATTGGACAAAGTAGGGTGTGTCCCTCCTCATTTTGCTCCGTTTCCATTTAAGAATGCTTTTGCTACAGAAATCTAAGGATATCCCCCTTCTCTCTAGGGGTGTATTCATTACTCTGATCACAAAACATTTCATCAAATGCATGACATTTTGTAATGGATACCGGTTCTGTCCAGGAATAAAATGCAAGCAAACCAAGTATGAGTTTCCCAAATACACTTGATTAGGTAGCATTTTTCTAAGATTTGGAGAAAAAGGTTTCCATTGATAAAAATGTTCCCACAGAACCGGCATATGATAACACCCCACTGGAAACTGCAAAGACTCAACACGAAGGTCGTTACCAGTCAGAAGCGCTCAGATCTGAGTTTTACATTGCAATATGTCTGACAACACAGCATGATAAGGTGATAAGGAACAATCACTGGGTGATGCATACAATGCCTGAGCAGGAGGACGTGACTAGTAGCTTAGTGTTGTTTATTTCTTATGGGGGGGGTGGCTGATTCGGAATGATCCAAAATAATACACCGTTTCACATAAGGAAACAACGATTAAAGTATATTAACATTCCAGGAAGACTACGGTAGGAGTTTGAGGAACCACCGTTTTTGTTGTTGCCGAGTGACAATATCAATCACTCCCAAAACTGACACCAAAGAACGCAACTCAAAAATAACAGCCTCCATACAGTATCAATTTATTAAGACACATGCGAGTAAGAGAGGAGGCAAGCTGTGATTTGGCCTCACAATTACTTAAAATGTCCTGTCATTTTCAAGGTGATAAGCAGGCGACAATGGGAAGACAATTTCATAATAGGAAGGGCGAGCGGAGCTGGACGAGGTCATAGGTCATCTTCTCCTGTAGTGGTGGCATCTCTCTCAATCAAACAGGCCGTGTTCAAGAGGATTAAAAATGTTTTATATATTGTGACCGGCTTATCTATAAATAATCATAAATCATCATATATGATACAAGGTTATTTGTAGATAAGCAGCAGTCGCCTGCAGTAGTTTTGATCCTCTCGAACAAGGCAACAAACATGCCATCATTATTGCAATGCACCCTGGGGAGAAAGTGTAATAAAAGCAATGTTAATGATTATTAATTCTAACTCATTTTTATGTAATTTAAATATGTTCCTTACCTAACCATTGTAAATATTTCAAAATGTTACAATGATATATATAGATATCATTGTGGCATGTAAATTTTTGGGACAATAGTATAAAAAGATGTATTCTACTGTAGATTGTGCCTCCCCGTAACACAGTTATGAACAGCATAAATGCTTGCAATTCCTTTCTTTTTATTACTGGCCTTGGCTCAGTCGTCGTCATCATCGTCCTCAGGGACGAAGATGTCATGCTCCTCCAGTAGAGCTGCAAAGTTCTTGCTGATCAGAGTGCCCACATAAAGGAAGGGAATCACAACAGCTGTCATGCGAATGAGGCCAAAGGATACCTGGGAAAAAATGTGGGGGGAGGGTTCAGACCATAATCTGAAGGACTGCTGTATGAACATAATCCAGTAGGACATCGATCACATTGTTAAACGCCACTGATAGGATACAACTGGACTTCTCTGATTCAGGAATTCCTTTCTGAATTCCTTTGATTCATATGTTCAGAATCTCATACTAATAATCAGATTTTTTTAAAGACAACTGGATTGACAGGAACTATTCAATTCCGAATGGTTTATTTAAACATGTTGTTAAATGTAATGAAAATACAATGCTTAAAATTAAATTTTACAGATAATCTTGCTCTCCTCTTTTTTGCTATATTCCGATTAATAACTTCCGTATATTTCCTTTGCATAAAACAAACACAAGCCCATTGGTTCCCAGAGTGCTCTCCAAATGTATTTGACTACGATTGGCCAAGAATACAATCACTCAGCTCCAAGATAATGACAGGAACCTCCCACATTAAGAGTAGGGTTAATGTACCGAATGGGCTTGTCCACTGCATTCAAACTTACTTTATCCGGTTTTGGCAGAACACCTCCATTTGCTGTTGATACGGCAGTTCGAAGTTGGTTCTGTCTTGGAGTGTGGGACGGTTTCAAGACGGTGTTACGGCTTACTATCGCCGTATTCCTCGATACAATTGTCCGAGAGAACCGCAAGACTGCAGTCGCCATTTTTCCAGTTTGGGTTGGGTGGGACTATAAATGTTTATGGGTGTGTTCGAGGCGTCACTATCCGCGATGTAATTAGCCGCATTTATGATGACATCAAAATCAGAAAGTACATAATACCTTAGTATGACACGAATATCTCCATATAACGATGACCAAACGGTCTTCCATAGAGAATTTGGCAAATTATTCTAGACCTTTCATTATGGCCTTTTCTTACTGCCCTTGCCCATATATAGATCCCAATGCAGGCATATGCTACGTACAATCCTGTTGAGCTACTTCAACTAGCACCGCAAAACGAATATATAAATATGTGTAAAACTTAAGTATATATATATATATATATATATATATATATATATATATATATATATATATATATACTTAAGTGTAACGAAATGTACACGATATCTACACATAGGATGTACGCTTAACGCTCAAAATGACGTCATGTATCATTCAACCAACCAGCGTGTGCGGATTGCGAATGCTGCACTTCCTTCGAGGCAGAGCGCGCTCGGGAAGAGGAGGAAGTCGAAAAATAAAGGACACCGAATAAATTTAGTTAGAATATGAGCTAGGTCTATGAGATTTATGGTCTAACAAGGGACTGTGTTTGGCCTCATAACTACAAAAAACGTCGTGTTTACCTAAATAATCCGAACTTCAAATAACACACCACTTACTGCTTAGCTAGCTGTCCCCTCGCCATACGTCGAGTTGAGACGAAAGGGGAAGAGAGAAGGGCTAGTGAATTTGGAATAAGATAACATAACCTTTAGATTTAAATTGTGATTACAAACCTGATAACTATAAACGATAAGTTTGTGTAAGGTCTCGAGAAAATGTTTTAGCGAGCTAATTTGTTTCAACTAGTCGTCACAGGAACTTGAGGTTCTCTGAGAAAAGTTCGACGTCCACGAGCCGTCAGAGGCCTGTGGTCGAGGCTGCATGCAGCAGAGACCATCGGCTTGTTGTGTTGGTGACATACACAATCAAGAAACATGTCGGCCCAAGCGCAAATGCGAGCGATGTTGGACCAGTTAATGGGCACGAGCAGAGATGGTGAGTAAATTAGCTACTAAATTGTTTCATTGTAGTTCAATGTTTCAAACCAGTTATTAGCATGCTGAGCATGTCTATCGTTAGCCCGCTACTGTACGTAGCTTCCTTAACATGGAAGCCAGTGCCTAAATGCTAATGCTAGCTAGCTCCCGTTAGCTACTTGTTGGGTTCTCATGAAAGTAAACACACCGGGGGACATTGATTCGGACCTTGCCACGTTGATGTGAACTAACTAGGGTATTGTTGTTTCCTCACTAAGTGGTGTTTACTTTAAATGGCAACCAACAAACCGCTGTCTGTAGCATGATACTACGGTAGATTTGGTTTCAGAAATGAATGATCCACATGGGCTTCCGCACCTGATCTCTACCTATGCTTTGGTATAGACTTATGTATACGCTCCGCAGATCTCCCTAAGCGCTGACGGTAGTTTTTAGACTAGACCAGTGTAATTTTTTCCCCTACGAGGCTCTGAGTCTGTTGCACCAGATAATGAATTGCAGTCATCTGGTGGGCCAGTTCTTAACCAATCCTCGAGTGGTTAAGAATGGAAGAAAATACGCTGGAATACCGTCTTTGAGGTCCCGAGTTACATATGACAGTTCTAGATAATTGCAGTAATTGTTGTCTGGTATTTGAACTAAGCAGATCACTTTAAACCCTTTTCATTGTTTGTTTTTTACCTTTTCCTTAGGAGACACCATGCGCCAGAGAATCAAATTTACAGACGAGCGGGTCTGCAAGAGTCATTTGCTGGACTCGTGTCCTCATGACATTCTCTCCGGCACTGTGAGTACATCCCGTCGTTGTCGCCGTGGTCACTGTGTTCACAGGAGGAAAATGGAGCGCGCTGTCAATCGCAATCCTGAGCAACTTAAGTTTGCCTTGGTGTGACTGATCTTATCGATGGGTTTTTGTTTGGCGTCGTGTACAGAGAATGGACCTGGGGGAGTGTGTGAAGGTCCACGACCTGGCCCTCAGGGCTGACTTCGAGATCGCCTCCAAGCAACAGGAGTACTTTTTTGAACTTGACGTGAGTTATGTCAGAATGTCAAACGCCTAGTTTACCCAGAGAAGCCATGTGCAACCCATTTGATTGGTGGATTTTCTCTGCTTGTTCTTTCTTAAGCCCTTTCATCTGTTCCGTTGTTTTATATCTTGTACACACACACGCGCTTTTACTTCTCTCTCTGGATGTCTTCTGTCTCTCTCTCTCTGTGTCCGGACAATGTCTGACACCGCGCCCTCGTTGCCCTCCCCCCGTGTCTCTGCAGGCGGCCGAGCACCTTCAGTCGTTCATCGCCGACTGTGACCGAAGGACCGAGTTGGCCAAGAAAAGACTGGCTGAGACTCAAGACGAGATTAGCGCTGAGGTCGCCGCTAAGGTGACCCCCCCCCCATCGTCATCCAACTCTGGGTTGAATGTGTTTGAATAATTATTAGAATACGCCTCGCTAGAAAAGGTCACAATTCTGATCCCTTCCCTGCCGGGCCGTCAACAGGCTGAGCGGGTTCACGAGCTAAATGAGGAGATCGGTAAGCTGCTGGCCCGGGCTGAACAGCTGGGGGGTGAGGGGAACGTGGATGAGGCACAGGAGGTCCTGGAGAAGGTGGAGAAGACTCGTGCCATGAAGAAAGAGGCGGAGGTCGGTTGCCCAGGGGTCAACGATACACTCCACATATAAAAGCTGCTGTCACGATCATACACAGCTGCTATGGTAATATTAACAGAAGCTTTGAAATGTTGCTTCATTACAGGACGTTTACAGGAACTCGATGCCGGCGTCCAGCTTCCAGCAGCAGAAGCTGCGGGTGTGCGAAGTGTGCTCTGCCTATCTGGGTCTCCATGACAACGACCGCCGCCTGGCAGATCACTTTGGGGGCAAACTGCACCTGGGCTTCATTGAGATCCGGGAGAAGCTGGACAGACTACGGGTGGGCAACACTCGGATTCTCCAGTGTTTAAATGAAACGCGTCGCTTGAAGTTGGGCCGTAATGGACCAGTGTTCGCTGTTTTTCAGAGTACCTTGTCTATCAGAAGAATGGTAGTTATCGTCCATGTCTATATTTGTTAGTGATGAAAGAGCAGTGGATCAGATTTGGACACTTACTACAGCGGTAAATGTGTGGAGCTCCCTGGGTCGAACCAGGGCTATAGTTTATCATGGTCCCATTTCTAAAACAGTCCTTGTTGAAAACTAAAGAAAAGGTTTGCTAGAAATTGACACTTTTGCGTGGATCCGAAGTCTTTTACTGTGTGTGAGTGATGATGCTAAGGCCGGTGGAATAACAGTACAATGTCCGAATGGTTGTCATTTTCTTTTCTTTCTTTTTGCCTTTTCACAGAAAGCAGTCGTCGAGAAGCAAGAGAGAATGCGGATGAGAAGAAGGGAGGAACGCGACAAGGAAGAGGAGAGAGAGAAAGAGTGGGAGCTGGAACGAGAACGAGAGAGAGAGCGTGAAAGGGAGCGAGAGAGGGAGCGTGAAATCGAACGTGTACGGGAAAGGGATAGAGAGCGGGGGGAGAGAGAGCGACGGAGGTTAGTTCAATCTGTCTCCGTTTTTGCTTTCATTTCACACTTCAGACAAATGCGTTTTACCTGCCTGGTCACCTGTATCATAACGGTCAACTTTTGTGTTGGTTCTTCTACCCCTCCCACCCAGGACACGGTCGAGAAGCACTGAACGATATAGGGAGGGAGGTAGCTCATCCTCCCATCGCTCAAGACGACATCGCTCCTCTCGCTCCCGGGAAGAGGGAGGCGAGCGGGACCGGGAGAGGGAACGTAAGCATAGACACAAGGACAGGCATCGCTCCCGCTCCCACTCTCACAGGAGCAAGAGGAAGAGGTGAGGCCCGAGCTCACAGACAACAACTCTGACTTTGAACGCGGCACGTAGTCGCTACGTAGTCGCTACGTCGCGCTAACAATCAGGGGTGTGTTTATCTGGCACCATATAAAAGAAGTTGAAAAAAATGAAAGGCCCCTGTGTCCAAAACAAATGCTGGTTTTCTGTTAAAAAAAACTAGATTGGATTACTTTTGTCCTCTGGTAAGAGGCCTCATTTGATCTTTGTCTTTATGGTCCTTTCAGGTCTTCCAGAGACAGATCCTCACATACCCGAGAAAGGGAGCCCCGCTCCCCGTCCCAGCGTTCCCCCTCGGGGCGCTCCCCGTCCCAGGAGAGATGGAGGGAGAGCGGCGGAGAGGGACCCCCCCGGCCACGGGATGGAGAAAGACCCGAGCCCGTGACGAGGGAGGACAGGGAGAGGTCCACCTCCCCAGAGATGATGTCCAGGGGCAGAGAACGAGAACGATCGCTGTCACTGGAGAGGGATAGACGTTCCAGCTCCGACGGGGAGAGGGAGTCGGGGGAGATATGATTCAGAGGAGAACCTCAGAGGTCACGGTAGAGCAGACGGGCTTTAGGAAGATGGATGAACAGCCGGTTCTGATTGGCACGTTACCCCTCCGTAACGCCATTACCTTTAGATGTTTGCAGATCTGTACACTGCTTATGCCTAGCCACACCTTTTGGATCGGCAATCAACCAAGGTTTTGCGCCAAGGGGGGGGGTGAAAGTGTCCAGGTGTGGGTGGATGTGCGTGAGTATGTGTTCATTCAGGTTGAAGGGGGACATCAATTGGGCGGTGGGAGGGAAAGGGGGGAAAATTGGGAAAGTGTGACTTCCAGGTGAAATTGGCTTTAAATTGGGTTAATTATAAAAGTCTGTGAAAGGAATTAAGGAAGTTTGCCTGGAAGCAGTACTTTATTTTGTGTCACCTGTGAGTAAAAATATGACTTGGATATTGGGGTTGGTATGGGCGTAGTATAGGGAGATACAATTTCTACCCATTCAAACCTTTTATTTTACATTTAGAAATGCTGTTGTTTTTTTTATCATCCTCTACAATGTTGATACTGTTGTCTTCTGGATTCCATTTGGAATCCCAAAATGGGTTTCCTCTGTTATGTGTGTACGACTCTGATTTATACACAAACATTAAAAGTGACATACAAACAATTTCTTTGACAAAAACTTATTTGAGAGTACCACTTCAGTCTTTACACTCATGATTATAATTTTAGTTGACGATGTACAAGCATTTGCCATACTAGTACTTCGACTGGTATATAGCAGAAACCCATAGACTGACACGCACTGTCCTTTTGCTGTGAGACATAGTGAATAAAAGTTCTGCTTCCATTGTGACCTGTACTTCCTGTCTTTTCTTTGTTACTGTTCAAAAAAATGTGCATTTTTTCATTGGTTATGCTTTAGGGACAGTAGATGGCAGTATAATCTTTTAGAAGCCAGGTGTTGACCCTCGATAGTGAGTTTTACCCGTGCAGTCTACTTAAAGACCACGGGTTTGCTGATAAAATTGCTCCTGGCGAGCCTGTCACCTTGGTATGACCCCACATGTTTAAAGTGCATCTGAAGCTCAATCCCATATAGAACCTAGACCTCACCCTCAATGTAGGTTAGGAGATTTCAGAGAATTTGACGTGTGTGCACAATCGGTGAATAGCTCCATCTTGCCCTCTAATAGGCTAGGCGTGAGGTTTGCTATTTTACTTGAATACTAATTAAATCCTCTGGTCTGCAAGCGCAAAGCCTTTAGGGTTTAAAGCAATGAGGTTATGGAGTGACTTGGGATTGTGTCACATTGAACTACCTTGACTGTCAGAATAACCCATCACATTTAGGCATGTTTATTTTTTTCTCATTTTGACCTAATCGACTGATATAACCCGCCATAAATGTGCAATACATGATATTGAACAAGATATTGCGTCACGACGTATCTGACGCAGGTTTGAAATTACGCGCCACAGAAAGAAAAGTGTCATGGCTTAACTTCATAGCTAAAACCTTAGATTTGGATGTTGTTAGCATTCATAATTTTAAATGTTTTAAAATAACGCACTGCAAAATGTCTTTACTCAAACCATTTAATAAACTTCCAGAATTAAACACGGCGAACATTCTGGTAAGTGCATGGTCTTTTTAAAAATGCGTAGGCTAGCCAACGACTTCAAACTTTAGTTGGCTATAAAACGCTGATAGCTAATAGTAACTACGACATTGCAACCGATTCCTTTCTTCCTAGAACATTAGAAATAATTACTTTAACCCTAAAACATTACGACTGTTACATGTAAACTGACATTACTTGATATATATAATTCAGGAACAACAATGTATGTTTTACGCTAACTAGTTACATTAGCTAGACGTTCTGTAATTTACCAATTAATGTTACGTTTTGCTTCATGTCTCAGCTGGTAGAGAACGAAGAGCAGTTTCAACAAATTTTAGCTGAGACTATTGTGCTCCAAAAGAAGAATGTTAACGTCAGTGTGTAAGTATTGAATGTAGCTCTTAACTAGCGGGTTACTTAGGTCAATCTACCAGAACCTCTCCAAATCTATTATAATGTTATACATTTTTCTATGTATAGGAGACTTGCTAGGAGCCTCCCACTGCCAATTGAGAACGAGAAGTATCGGCCGCGGATAGATCTGGTTGTTTTCATCATTAACCTAACTTCTGAACTCAGGTATGTTTACATACATACAGACAGGCCATTATACGTTGGGTAATTGATACGTGAAAAACCTGTTGTCTACCCTCTTAATTCAGTGTTATTGTTGTAATGGCTTACATTTACCTCAGTTACCAGTCAGCAGAAACATCCCTCAAGTTCTTAGACCCCGGTTACTTCCTGGGCAAAGTCTGCTTCCTCGTGACTAACGGTAAGGAAGTTAAATGCCTATACTCTTTGATCAACACGAGGGGATTCTATCATATCATGCTGAATGATTTGTATATTTGCGTGTGCATCTCGCCATCCAGCTCGTAATGCGTCCGTGCCCCCTGAGCGTCTGATATCTGTGAGGAAGCTAGTTGCATCTCTCCATTGCCCTTTACTGTTTGCTGAGGATCAGGTAAGTAAATCTACTGTCTCAGCCACAAAGGTTATTACATGAAAGCGATTGCTAGGAAAAGGGTACAATTCCTTAGGCCTGCTTTGTTGTAAAAGTAAAAAAGTATGTTCTTTTTTATAACTGCATTTTTCTGTTATGTCAGGAAGCTGGAGTTTATTTTCATTTTTGGGTATTTCTTCTCTCAGACGACAGATGGAGTGAATACAGCAGTCCATAGGTTACTGGCCATCCTCAAGGTGACTGCCGGCCATGTCCCTATGGCAACAGGCCTTTACCTGTCCAGCTTATCCCGCTGCACCGTGCCTTCTGACATTGACCAGCAGAACTTTGACTAACCTTTGACCCCAATGATGTGTTGAGTCTGGTTGGCTAGGTACTTAAATAGACTTATACCCAACCTAACAGTGCCCATTGGTTATTGCAGACACAGACAAAATTGGTGTCTCTAAAACAGATACTTGTAACCAGTTTATATAGAATGTTTGTTGTTAATTTTGTTTGTATGTACAGTATTTATAATGCATACAGTACCTTTTGAAGAAAATGCCTTTAGCAACTTCATGTCTTGCTGTGGATTTAGTTTTATACAGATGTATGTAAAACACTAGTGCTTCAGTGTATTCTTGATAAGGTTCATGTCCTGGTTAAAAGGAGATTTCTTTCCCAGTGTCTGGTCTAATCAAACATGAGATTAGCTAAGAAGGCTCTATAAAATAAACACATGTAATGAGCTTTTATTGTAATTTTACAGCATGTGTAATAGATTGTAGTTTTATGAATACATTTGTTTGGGCCTTTTGTTTGCTTTAAGTCTATTGGGGTAACTGAGGTTTGATGGAGATTTTAACTTAATTTTGTGTTTGTATGACAACACATTACACTTCAGGCCAAAACAGGAGGTTTGAAGTCCCCATGCATCTTTAAGTAAACTTGCTGTAAACAGGCAAATTAATACATTATTTTTCAATTACTGTATTCCAGTAATTCATTTGTTACCAGTCCCAAAAGTTTGTTTTTAGATGCTCTACAGGAGATGCATTATCCATCAGTAACATTTTAACATTATCTTCAAACCCTAACCTTTATCCTAACCCTCACAAGAAACCTAAACCAAAGGAGGGCAATATGTTTGGCTCAGGGGCCATATCCAGATTTTGAAATGAGACTGTGGTCTACATATGTAATTTGTTAATCATGAATGATTTTCAGGCCATGAAAGGGCAGTAATTTATAATGTGTAATTCATTTGAAATGAGATTCAGTATAAGAATGGATTGGTGAGTCTTTGTTTTTTTCCCCCCCTCAACTATTTTATAACCTACTGTGGGCTGGATGGACATGTTTTAGTTTGCCCACCCTTGTTTTAAACCTAACCATAGCCAGCAGTCCCTTATCAACAGAGTTCTTTCAAAATCTGTGAATAATATTACTATTTATATGACATGCAGATGGATGTTGGGACTCAAGTCTAACCAAAAGTTTTATTAGACATCGTTTGTAAAGTTCTAGTTACGATGTGAAGGTTTGTGTAGAAAAAGTCCCTAAACACGCTTTTATTCAATCCACTGTATATACGCAATTCTATCTTTGATCTTGTTTGTAAATAAAGTGTCAGTTGGCTTTTGTAAATCCAGTTGTGATTGAATTTCACTGCTATGTCAACATACTGGCACAAGGTGGAGTGTCTTGACTGAGACCCTGTGGGAATGTTCTCTCCAAAGGCTTTTGGGGAGGGGACACTTAGATTCTCTCAAAATAGTTTTTAAACGAAATCATCTGAAGGCCAGTTTATTAGCCAACTATCAGTTTGCACTAGCCTAGGTCATTCATTTAGCTAATTCTAGCCTTCCATCTAACAATAATTGAATATGTCAACGCCTGCATTATGCCTGTCTCACAGAGTGATGTGCTTTTGTGAACGGGGGGTGCAACCAATATACTGTTATAGCTCTGAGTGTATATTTTCAGTAACGGTATTTTTACTTGTTTGAATGCACAGTGCTTTAGCTTTGCACCATGGTTAGAAGGTTGATTCTGATTCTTCCTCGCTGTCTTGATTTAGAGCCATGCTTTATAAATGTGATTAGCTGTTACATATCAAAATCCTCTGAAATCCAGACAGTCAATTTAAGAACCAGCAGTTTCAAGACTATTGACCTTGCCACTAGTAAACATCTGTCTTCTGTCACCACTTTCATTTACCCTGGAACTCCAATGTGTCACCACAGAGTCCTCGACGATGACCCTCGGTCGAAGATCCGCAGCACAGTTTCAACATGGCAGTCGACCTGTTGCCAAATACACTGCACTGTAAAACATGAGCAAATCAGCACCGCATTTCAGAAGGGTCAGGCATTCCCGAATCTGGGATCTGTCCACACCGTGTCAACCTTGGTCACGCTGCTGAATAATTCAGTGAGTGACAAGTGACGGAGGGGCCCAGATGGAGGACGTCCGTTTGTGCACGTACTCTCCTTTCCATGATGGGGCTTGGCAAACGAATAACCAGATCCGAGGTGGAGGTTTGTTGACCGTAGTCATGTGCTCCATTATTTGTCATCCGCTTACAGCGTTTAAGGATAAACATTATGGAGGGATTCCAGAATTGTAGTTGGGGAAGCTGCTTCAGACCGGGTGCTGGTTGGACACCACTGCAGACAACGGGAGACACTGTGCCAGCACAAACAGGAAGTCCGATACCGGGAGAGTGTAATTGTCTGCTCTCATCACTGAGGGTGTATCTAGCAGTTTGCACGCTCTGCTTTGTCTTTAGGGATTTAAGACGTGCAAGCTTTCCTGTTTCCTAACTGATAGATAATACTTTGAGACGCCATGGGGGGTGGGGGCAGGAAGGTCTGGAAGTCCTATTGAAGCTTTTATTGAAGCCTGGGATGTAGTCGGTCATTTGCACTGTACGTTTGAAGACTGAAATGGTCCCCCCTCCACTGGGGACAGTAACTTGGGCAAGTTTATGTTTAACCTGCGAGTGAAACGAAAAGGCCAGTCAGTTAGCGGTCGCCACAGATCGTGTTTCAATCCGTTATGTCGCAAACTCTGAGACCCTGGTTTGAGCCCCATGTGGGGTGGTTGGAGAGAAACCGAAAAAAGGAAGCACATGAGCACAATGGATTTATGCTTTCCCTGGCCTAGGGTAATGTAGTCTGGTGTGTGTGGACTTGATGTCCTTGGTGAAAGGTCACACTGTCAGAGGGTTTAGTCCAGGTAGACCTGTTAAATACAGTTTGACCATTACAGTCGACAGGTTAACTCTTTATGCGTTACTAATCATGCGCATAGAATTATGTTCAAGTCTGGGACAGCTAAGACACCGCTCTTTCAGCTAAACCCTCCTCTCCATCACCAATGTTTCTTTCAAATTAGTTCAAGGTCAAAATCATGTTTTCACTGTTATGCTCGAGTTGTCCAAAAGTGAAAGTCCAATCAGTTATAAACAATTCTAATAAAATAATATAATTAATCTGAGATATCTGCAATTTATTGAAAAACAACATTAATTTGAACCAATCCGGGGGGCGTGTCGCTCTAGTCTAGACATGCACTTTATCTGAGGAATGCGTCGGTCAGTTGGCTCGTCGTCACCACGGCGCGGCTGGTGCCCAAACTAAGGGGCATAGTCTGGTCTAAATGGCAGGCACCGGGGTGACCTGAAATTAAACAGCCCCATCAGAGACGCTACCTTGAGAGAGTCACGTCCACACTGGGTGATCAAACTGCAGGAATGGGAGAGCGCAGGGGGAAACGAGTATGTGTACAAGTGGGAGAGTGGCGTAGGTAAGTGAACGCGAACGAGACGTTGCGTTTCCATAGAGTCCGAAGCTAGTGCTTTACCGGATTGCCGAACGGATCAAGTTATAAGTTGACTGGCCGCATGGTGACCTGCGCTGTGTTGTCACAGAATGGAGGGCAAAGAGGTGACGACCAGAATAAATAGCAGGTGTGTGCTTCTGTCAGAATTTGAGAGGAAGAGATTGTTTGAGGGGGCAGACCCACTGGAGTTGTGCCAGTCGATAAACCATGTTGGATTGGAATATGTAATTTCCTTTCACCTCCGTTATCCAATCCTAATCAGACACCATAACATGAACAAACTCATTATTATTAACTTTCTTTTGGGCTGCAGCCTAGCCTACTCTACAATACCTTTTTTGCAATAATATCAAACAGAAACTTGTATCTCATACAACTAATCTCTCAACTTTAACAAGCTTGGTAGTTTAGGAAGGCTGATCATGTGGCAAAAAATCTATAATATGAGTTTTTGAGGGTTTGAGTTAACTGTCTGATATACTATAGCTAAGAGCTGAATCAGGCACTCTGCGTTGCATCATGCATTACAACAGTTTTTTGCTTTAGTGGTTTGGCCATTTCCCTAAAAACATGGTCAGAATAGGCTCCTTGTGCCTATAAATATTGGTCTGTGTCAGTGTTGATTGATGGCAAGGAAATTGAAGGATAATAGAGAAGAAAGAACACCAGCACTTACTGGAAGCAGGTACATATTTTTATTGGTTTAGTACAATAGAGAATGACTTTACATATAGAAAGCAAACTACAATGAAATGGCATTTGTATTAAGGCTAGGTCGATTACAGTGAGAAACATTGCCTTTGCACAAAAGGTTTTCCCCATTCACCTACAGTACTTCCCTCTTACGCCTCCAGTATTATTATTTCAGTTAATGCCCCAATTCACCTACATTATTGTCCTCTAGACAACTAGGACTTAGAATGGAGGATAGAACTGCAGTTGCAGTGTTTTCATGCAGCAGTGTCATTACATACAAAAGCACCCCCCTAATTCTCTATATAAGACATCCCAGTAAATGTTCTACAGGTTCAGTTGTCATCCTACGACTAACCTCGCGTGACCCCTGACATTCGGGTCATAGGTTGCTGAGATGAACCACTTAGCCGGCAAAGCCCAGCTCCTTGTAGGTGACGTCGATGTCAGCGATGACCACGCTCATCACCCTTCTCAGAGCTTCTTGTCCGGCTGCATCCAGCCCTGCTTTTTCGCTCATCACTTTGCAGATGACTTCAGTGATCAGCTGTTGGCAGGCCAGAGAGGTGGCGTTGTTTTATTTCACAGCGACGAACGAACGACACTTTGCGTAGTGACCGAAACGCAAACGTTGTAACAACACTCTCTTAATTAATAGTAACGAAACAGAGACAGTAATTCATATTCACCTTGAAGTTGTTAAGGCCGATCTTGTGCTTATTGGCGTGGGTGGTGGCCAGTGGTTTGAGGATGGCGCCATGGTTACCTTTGGCTTTCAGCAGCTCTCCCAGCTTCTTGAGCACAGTAGCTCCATGGGCAGCCACTGCCGCATTTCCAGCCAGGTCCCCCTTGGCGATGCCCGCAAACTTAGGGAACAACTTCTGTGTTTCTGGATAATCTGTGAAAAGGCTAGAGGCAAGAGGAGTTTGAGTACCAAAATGGGAGATTTGTGATTTACGCTACCGACAATGTTCTTTCTTGGGCGGCGTTGTCTTTTTTCATTAAAAGCAGGCTGAACACAGTGCATTGTTTTCCACTGACCGGTTCAGGACCAGTCCTCCGTTTTTGTTATAGTCGGCCTCTATTGGGCCCCAGCAATTCAGAACCATGTCAAAGTCGGCCATAATCTGAGGAAGGGAGTGGGACAATGAAGACACATGAAAAAGAAACGCTTACAGAAAACTACATATTTTCTGTAGCAATTAAAAAGTGCAGGGAAAGCTACGAACACACTGAAGATGAAGAATCGGAACACAACCAAGGAAGATGCTAACAAAGTTTGTTTATGGTTTAATACAGTAATATATTCATGTAATCAAAGGCGAGGCAGCTCTAGGAAAATCACCTTCTGTCAATCACAAAGCCTGGCTTTTGCATGGAAAGAGCGTATATCAAAGGACCGTTTGTTGTCACATGTAAGAAGATACAGTAGGTGTTCAGGAGAGAGTGTAACTGAAGACATCAGAGTGGCAGCAGGGGAGACATAGCACTCCCCCAACAGGAGGATGTCCAACAGTAGCTCTCTGTGTCTGTCGGCTTATGTAACATGCTGCATTCAACAAGTGTACATTGAATGTGCCCAATGCTGTAATACAGCGCTAACGCCGTACGTTTCATTCACGCTAACATCATTACCATTATTTTCAAAGACCACAAAGTAGTAGCAAGGTCACGGCTAATCCAAAAGAATTTCACCAGTTGCTCTCCGATGACCTTGACCTCACAGGATTAGATATAGGAGAGATATAGTCACCGCCACCTCGTTTCCTATTAGCTAATCACCTTCCGCTGTCAGCAACATAGTTTGATACAGAGGCAGCAGCAGGTGTATCTATGCCCTGTTGTCTTAAGATACAAACCCACTATCAGAACACTGCCGGTCCACCTGCTGTGACAAGGTCTTTGCGTTTAAGTCTCCAGTCTATAAGCCTTTCATATATGTACGTCCTGCTCTCTTCTGAAGACACAGACAGTTAGGCTGAATGTGACACAGTTGAAATTGTTGACCGTAATATTATTTCAGACCAACGAAAATCCCACTTCTGATTGAAATAGTGCAGTATGCGTTCGCAGCCTCAACATACTCATATTGCTGCTCTTTATTAAAGTTAATGAAAGTCATTGAACATTTATAAATTATGAAATAAAAGCGTTAATACTGTACCAGTAACTTCAGCAAATCTTTCCTGTAAATACTTCAATACCCAAATACTTTATAAACAAGCCCACCCCCAAACCTTACCTTTTATATGCTATCCCCCTCTCTTTCATCCACCCCATTCCCCATCAATCACTCTCTCTCTCTCTCTCTCTCTGTCTCTCTCTCTCCCCCTCCCTCCCTCTCTCTCTCTCCCCGTCTTAAAATGTTAACTCCACCTCCATCCCTTTCTAACCCGCCCTCCCTAATATACCATAGTGGTTAGGTCCCAGTCTGTCTGTTTGTTTGTCTTCATTGTGTCATGCCTTACTGTTGACTGACTTCATTAGATAATCTGTTGGGACAGATCACATTTCTCAATAGTTTCCTGACAAATCATTATTGATAAAGTGTTCATTTGAGAGGTGAATATTGTCAAATGTGAGGATCTTGTTACATTACATCAGTGTTTCCCAAACCCGTCCTCAAATAACCCTGAAAAACCCACTTAATGGTAAGTTGACCGGTTGCGGTGTTGTGTGAACTTGAGGTCTCAAGAAACAAGGAACTCAATTATAATTCCACTTTACTGATGTCTGGATATCCAATGAGAAGCTCTCAGAGAAGACTTATTGTTTCTTGTGCTAAGGCCAACCGCTCTGCTCTTTTGATACACTAGTAGTTTATAAAATGGTTAAAGATGGATCCGTCAAACACTTGTAGATTTAAAAAAAAAGATTGGATGGATGTGATTGGTAAAAAGACCAACTGGGCCGCTTGTGGAAACATAACCAGCAGCATCTCACACCTCTGTCTCTTTTCGCCATTATCGCCAACAGCCTCTCCCCATCCTGTCGCTGTATCTCTCCTATCTCTCACGCTCTTTTTGTCTCTCTCCTATCTCTCACTCTCACACTCTCACAATGGAAATAGCCACTGGCAGTAGCCAGTTGATCCACAACATTTAAAAGGGCAATCTGCAGTCTGAAATGTAACAAAGTGGACTCGGCTTTGGATTTGATACGTCAATGAAAAAATATGGTGTGGAAATTATAATTGTATAAACTGTTTAAAAGCTAACCAATGAATAATATTAGTACAAAATATAGAGAATAATACCAATTAATAATACTTACACAGTTTACAAAGGAAATAAGGAAACATTCATGTGACCCCATTATAGTTTTATACATAAAACCACATGGGATATAGGATTTGTAAAATCAACAAAAAATATTTTTCTTTAATGGGTCTTAATTTTTCAAATGTCTCAGCTTATTACATATACATACATATACATACATATACACGCATACGCACCCAAGAATCAATGGCTATTCGGGTATCATTAATTTAAAAGTCAAATTGTTGTTAAAACTGCAGATTGACCCATTACTCATCAGGTGTCAAGGCTTTTCTCTTTTACTGGAGATCTGTCAGGTCAGTTTTCAACCCTGCTGTTTTGGGATTTTATTGATGGATTACACTGTACCTCATTGTAATGCTCTACATCCACACTGTGCCCCCTAGCGACTCTGTAAAGACATGACAGCATATATTCTGCCCAATAGACCTAGCAGCCCATCAACACTTGGCGAATGGCTTTATTTTAACCAATGTGAACGAATAAATATTTCATGCCAATTCGCTGGAATTCGGGTGAGGACAGGAACTAAGACATTTATGTGGTTATTTTCTGAGGTCGGCTGTTGGACCCTGGAGCTGAGACATTTACAGTCCCCTCCAAATGTATTGGAATGGCAAGGCAAATTCCTTTGTTTTTGTTGGTCACTGAAGACATTTGGGTTTAAGATAAAAAGACGAGTACAAGACAAGAGTTAAGAATTACAGCTTTAATTTCATGGTATTCAAATATTTTGGAGGTTACTGTATGTGGTTATGTTCCGAGTTGTCCTGTTGGACCTGAGCCTAAGGATGGAACATCTGTCCTGGTAAGTCCACCTGGTTATTTTGCTGATCTAGTTTCTACCTGGGGACTACTGCAGTCACTGCCCACAGCCCACCTGGTAGTCCCTGTCCAAGACCCCCCTGGTTGTGTTGCTGATATAGATTCCACATAAATACTTTGGTCACAATCCTGTTCTCACCTGTATTTATTTACCGGCTTGTCATCTGAAAGTGTACATATACTTACTCTTTTGAGTTTATATTTGTGGCAACTGTGAAAACTGATGTTAAAAGGCTGTCATGGAATGCCTTCGATTGATTGGTAATTTGCTGCGTTGCTAGTATTATATTCTGGTTATTTTGATAGCAACATGCATTCTCTTGACCAGTCCTACTGACTTAAAAAAAGTGATTACTCTTCTTTTGTGGGGTTTATCAGCGGTTGGCATCCAACGCTATTGCTGCATTACCGCCACCTACTGTAAAGGAGTGTGGGCCAGCCCAGTTTCTTTAAGGTACAAAAACAGACACTTTACCACTGCACTGAACACCTCCTCACCAACACCACTTCTAAACTCAACACGTGCACCCCCTCTGCCCTCAGACCCAGTCTCAACCTCTCCCTCTCATAAACATCCAATGAGGTCTCACTGGCAAATCCAACGTTGGACCAAATGTCCTCCCTCCGAATCCTATGTCTCTGGCCAGGGATTCCCCCCACCCACCCCAAGCTCATGATCTTCCTCTCACCGTGTTCCCAGCACCCCAACACCTCTTTTGTAGGGTGCGAACCCCCATGACTGCCTTCCTCTTCCCTTTCACAAAATAACTCATATACCCAATGGTAACCGCACACTATCCTCAGAATACAACAGAATAGACTGGCTATCTACCCTAACACCACCCCTTGCCGCTCGCAGCCTTTGCACTTTGACCTTCAATCTCTCTACTATCAACACTCAAAGCCGCCCCTGTTATCACCCCTTAGACCCATTGCTTACCTGTCTGAGTCTCCACCTGGCTTGACCCTACCTTACGACCTCCTGCCTGCTGCACACCCAAGGCCTTGTTCCACACACACACACACACACACACACACACACACACACACACGTTAGCACTACCTTTTTCCACACACACACACACACACACACACACACACACACACACAC
>JACXGJ010006281.1:11738-35376 GCA_016801105.1 Esox niger
GGGGGGGGGCGGTCGGTGGGGGGGGTTGCCAGACGTGTAGATTAATCACACTACCCTCCCCAATTATTATGATATTCAAAAAGTTGTTAAACCAGATTCTCGCCATTTCCTGAGTTTGGCTGTTTTCCACAGACAATTATATTCATACTCAGCAGCTGCATGTACGTTCCCTCTAATTAGCGATCGCCTGGTCAAGATCTCACACAATCTGGGGGAGCAGATCTGGCATATTCTCCTGCTATCTGACGCATGACAGGAGCCTGGCAGGAGGAGAGTAGAGGGAGGCTAGTCGGCTGGACGGGCACAAAGCGTGGCTCGGTGGCACGTTCTGCCGTGCTGTCTGTTGCCATCTTCATGCCAACATCTTGGATGGGTGCCAAGTGGCTGCGAAGTGTAGTATCACTTGATCTGAAGGAGGGCAATACCTAGAGTACAGGGCGCTATTCCAGAGTTATTACAGGAGGCAGCCTCAACCCAGGACTACACTAAGGCAGGGACTGCCTCAAACAAGACTAAACAAATTAAAGAGATTGTCTCAACACAGCACTACACTAAGGCAGGGACTGCCTCAAACAAGACTAAACGAATTAAAGAGATTGTCTCAACACAGCACTATACTAATGCAGTAACTTCCTCAAAACAAGACTAAACGAATTAAAGAGATTGTCTCATCACAGCACTAAACTAGAGGTGGAGACTGTCTCATAACAGGACTAAACTAGGGGTGGAGACTGTCTCCTCACAGTACTAATGTCCTATTTTACCTTAATCTGTAATTCACACACATGCAATCATTATTGTGTTTTTTGTTATTCCGATATATGGCTGTAAAGATGCCAATATAAAAATAATGTTAATACTCAAATTATTGGCTGAATTGGCCTGTCTTGAATTTGAATAGTTTTGATTAGAAAGAGCACAACAAAAGAAGTGGAGCAGCTGAAAACTTGGCTGCCAAACTTCGGATGGGGGCTTTCTTTTTTTTTTACTAGCAGCAGGCCGTATTACCGCAGGAACAACAAAACAAGCGAAAAGGGTTAGCGAGAAAGAAAAGCCCCGTCCTCCCTCACTCCCTCCCCACCGTCCACACACCCAATGGCTTATGACACACGACACATTTCTTTTGGGCTTTTGGGGAAAATGAGAAGAGGGAAACGAAGGGGGGGGGGGGGCAGAGGAAAGAACAAGAAACCCACAAGGAGTCCTTTATCTGGCTCTCTCCGCTGAACAAACAGAGTTTGCCCTGGAGTCCCCACTCTTCTGGGTGTGGCTAACCTCTCAGGCTAGAGGCCAGGCAGCCGCTCTCTAATAAGCAGCCCACACAAAAGCCCCTGCAGCCTAGTCAGAGGAGGAAAAGAGGAGGCGGAGGAGGCGCTGAGAAGTGGTGGCGGTGTGTGTAGGGGGGGGTTGCTGGGGGCAGATGCCAGACACCGACGAGAGCAGATGGGGCTTGATGAATCCTGAAAGGAAGGAATTGAAACCCGCTGAAGTTGCCAAGCGGCCAGCCACAATTATCGCCGCGCCTTCGGGTTCATTGTCAATTAGAGTGGCGGTTGAGGCAAACGGCAGCTGTGGCAGATGGCCTGGTTCCAGAGAGGAGGCGGAGAGGGGAGGTGGGGGGAGGGACTTAGGGGTAGGTGGGACCAGGGCCGTTCCCAGGAGGCTGAATTCTCCCCTCTCTCTTCCCCTACCCCCCTCATTTCTCCCTCTCCCCTCTCTCCTTCTCCCATCTCCTCTATCATTCTCTCCCATTTCCTTTCTCAATCCTACCTTTCTCTCCTCTGTCTCCTTCGCTGTCTCTTCTGTCCCCCTCCTCTTTTTCCTCCTCGCTGTGTGTCCTCCACAGGAGAACTTGCCTGCCCATAGTCATTACTCACAGTTGCATGGCATTGTTAAATGCCCCTTTCTGATTGGCTTGTGGGAAATACAGATGACAGACACAAATGGTGGATAAAGCCAACACACCTGAACCTCCTGTCTGCTTCCCTCGCTGTCCGGGAACATCCCCAAATTTTTTTAAACACTCATCTATTAACACTGCAGCATCGGGGTTCCAGCATCCGGGTTCCAGCATCCGGGTTCCAGCATCCGGGTTCCAGCATCCGGGTTCCATTGCACTTAAGACTGGTCGTGTTTGTTTGTTATGTAGGTCCATATTATGGCAAGAGCAGCTCTAATAAGCAGAGAGAAACAGTAGAGAAACATTACAGTAAGACATTAAGGTAAGTCAAGCCGGAAATTGTCAAGAATTGCACAAGTTCCTTCGAATGCAGTTGTCAAAACCATCACGCGCTATGATGAAATTGTCGTTCATGAGGACCACATCAGGAAATTCCCAGAGTTACCTTTGTTACAAAGGATAAGTTCAAATTTACCAGCCTTGAAAATCTGTAATTATATGCACTTTAGATTTCAGACCAAATAAATGCTTTCCAGTTGTTCAAGTAAACAACACATCTCGATGTCAACTATACAGAGGAAACTACGTGAATCAGGCCATCATGTTTGACCATTACTGAAGTACACCAATAAGGAGAACAGATGCTTGGGCCAAAAAACACAAAAAATTGACATTAGACCAATGGAATTGTCCAGTGGTCTAATCCAAATTTGATGTTTGGATCCAACCGTCGTGAACTGGTGAACGGATGATAACCGTATGTTTGATTCCCACAGAGAAACACGGAAGAGGAGGTGTGATGGTGTGGGGGTGCTTTGTTGGTTACAATATCTGTGATTTGTTTAGAATTGAAACCACACTCAACCAGCCTGGCTACCACAGAAGCGTCTGCAGCGAAACGCCATCACATCTGGTTTGCACTCAGTGAGGCTATTGTTTGTTTTTCATCGGTACAATGACCCTAAACACACCTCCAGGCTATATATTTGGCCAAGAAGGAGGGTTATGAAGCTACATCAGATGACATAGCATCCACAGTCATCCAACCTCAATCCCATTGAGATGGTTTGGTGTGAGTGAGAGGGCAGAAGACGGCAACAAGTGCTCAGCATACATGGGAACACCTTCCAGACTGTAGGAAAAACATTCCAGGTGACTTCCTCATGAAGCAGATTGAGAGGATGCCAAGGGTGTGCAAAAATGTTATCAAGGCAAAGGGTGGCTACTTTGAAGAACCCAAGATATAAATGTATTTTCATCTGTTTAACATTATTTTGGTTACTATGATTCTGTATGTGAAATTTCCTAGTTTTGAGGTTGTCATTATAATTCGACAATTTAAAGATAGTAAAAACTAAAAAAATACCCTTCAAAGAGTAGGTCTGTCCTACCTTTTGACAGGTACTGTAGGTCTGCATGGGTTCTAGTCCAAACCAGGGAGTAACCCGGTTTAGCAGCAGTTCTGATCCAATCTAGCGTGTATTATGGGGAATAGAGTGTCATTTGGGAAACATTAAGAGCTTCTATCGGGTTTCCCCTCTACAGGCCAATGTGAATCAAACTTCACAGACATCCATCATGGTCTGAGAGGTCAAAGGTCATAGGTCAGAGAGTAGTATGTGTTAGGAGGGGCAGAGTGTGTGCGTGTATCAATGTTTCAGTGTGTGTGCGTGTGTGTGTGTTTCTGTGGTGCCTCTTTGTCTGTGTCTGTGAATGTGTGTTTTTCTCTTTCATGCGTGCAAGTGTCTCTGACCATGCATGTTTTGTAGAGTTTGGGTGTGTTCTTTTGCGTGTCTATGCGTTGCAGGTGTATGTACGTTTGTATGTACGTGCGTGCTGTGTTCCCAATGCAGTCTGGGTAACCAGGCTAAGACCAAGCTGTCAGCATTGCTAATGGCTATTGTTGGGAACGGTGACCCCTGACCCTCACAGTGGCCCTTTAAACAGCAGATGGAAGATTGACCCCACCCACCCCACAACCTTGCACACACACACACACAGACACACACACACACACACGCACACACACACACACACACACGCACACACTCACACACTCCTCGTGTGGAGTGTGAGGCAGCCAGCAGCTTTATGGAGACTCAGGGAAAGCTCCCAAAGAAACAGCATGACAAAGCAGGAGGAGGAGGAGGTTGCTCCCGGCACAATGCAGATCTGCAGGGCCCTTTGTGGTGGGAGTCTGCCGATGCTGGAGCTGGACAGTGGAGGGGGGGGTGGTGAAGAGGAGGGGGGAATGAGGGAGGTGCAGCCGGGTGCGTTCCCATCCACATGCCGGGTGCTGAGGTGGGGGGACGGTGACCCCTTTAGTTTAAAACACACACACACACAAACACACACACACACACGCACACACGCACACACGCATACACACACACACACACGCACACACACGCACACACACGCACACTCACACACGCGCACACACGCACACACGCACACACACGCACACACACAAACACACACGCACACACACGCACACACACGCACACACACGCACACACACGCACACACACACACTCGCACACGCACACACACACACACACACACGCTCCTCTGAGCCTCAATCACCCCAGGTTCTACTTAAAATAAGAACTTAATTATTTCCAGAATCCACCACTTTGGGTGTCATGCTGTGTTAACTAGAATACTGCACAATGTGTGGATTATCTATATATTTTTTTAGTTGATGATTCCGCTGAATCCTGGACTGGTTCGGTTGTAATTTTGTCAGTAATAACAAGATTTTTTTTTGTAAATTATACATTTTTTCCTGATGAAAACAGATAAAGACTTGCCAAGTCTCGCCTGGCTCAGTCGGCGGAGCATGGTGTTCACACACCGCTCTGCATTTCAGCATCGCTCTCTGCTTCAATCACATCCAATCACAGGCTCCTTTCAGTCTGCTTCATCCAATGATAGGCTTGCATGCCATAGCTGAAGATTCAGTGCCATCTTCTAATTGGCCAATGCTTTTCAGCCCACCTCTCCCATGCCACTCTTTGCGCTCACCTCAGTCCACAATCAATCTTCTAAAGGAAGGCGCAGCAAGCTAGGACTCTTGGATTGTTCTTAACCTCCGGTACATACATTTCTGCTTTTTCCTCTGTCATGTTAGCTTCTATATCTACGATCACATCAGAAATTGATGGATACGAGACAAAAAAGTTTGCTAAAAGAATATAACTAAAACTAAAATGGCTGCCAAAATGAATACTCGGTAATCACTTTGAATGTTGCTGATCCTTCTGGTGAACCCCATCCCTTTCTTGTAACCTCTGACCTTTGGCCCAATTTGATGGAAGGGCTGATCCTTTTGCAATTGTTACGTTGCTCTGTGCTAATGCAATCAATTACTCCTTTATGCTTAGATTTTTTATTATACATCACATTGCATCTGTCCAGATCTGCCCTGGGGTTTCTGCACATTGCTATTGACTCTCTTTAATTAGAGTCTATGTGTTTAATTATAGTCACTCAGGATGGTTAAGGAGGGTCAACATGCAATCTGGATGTGTGTTTTCTCTGTGATTCACAGGCGAGCTGGGTGTATTTCATTAAACCTGTTACAAAAGGAGGATTTATCAGGCTTAGATTTAATCCTAACTGTTGTTGTGCTGTAGCCACAGACTATTTACTTAGCTAGCGACACTCTGCTAGAGTAATCCAATGGGATGGGTCTAATTCAAGACAATTCGTTGAGCCACAAGCAATTTATCCAATCAAGGACTACAGTATTAGTCCGACTCCAGTAACAATGACGCGATACGCCCTGTGTGTTCCAAATCACGGTGCTGCCTACAGAGTGTATATTGCCAGCCAGCCAGCCAGCCAGCCAGCCAGCCAGTAATTCAGTTGTAAATAAATGTTTGTATACTCAGATTGCCAGTGAGTGAATGAACACTCCCTATAGGTTAGTGTGGCTTCCAGGCCTCAGAGCGCTGCCCCTCTTACATCGGACGTTAAGTTACAAACAGCTTCCTCTTTGTCAGACGGATTGGGTCAAACAGACAGACTACGGACAGATTTGCTCAGTACAGCGTTGTCTGGAGAGCTCTTGTCCGCTAGAATCTGCATTTCGAATTTCAAAATAAAAGCAGTTTGTAAATGGGTGGAGGTTAAGGGGATGGTCAGACAGACAGGACAGAGAGACAGAGTAACAGACAGGCAAACAGACCTACAGAGTGACAGACAGGCAAACAGACCTACAGAGTGACAGACAGACAGATGGCATGTCTTCACGCCTGTCTGACCCAGCTCCCTCCTCTGGTGTCCCAGTGTGTTATAGTGTGAACATTTACTACCCAGCTTCTTACTGTTGGGGCCTCTTGGTTTTAATGTATTTTGGACTTCACAAGCAAAATACCCTTTGTGAGACAGCTAGGCAAGAATAAGCTGCAAAGAGTATGTATGGAGAGACAGAGTTCTTCCAGTATATGCCATTGTGTGTATACCATTTCTTTACTCAACTATTCATAGCAGATTAAGAGAAATGACACAGGTTAAGAATAAAAGATTAGCAGGGTTAGGATGAGAGATACACTTACATTAAAAGGAAATCATCAAACAAATGTGACAGCAATTCCCTGTTTCCTAACACTAACCTTAACCTTTAGCTGGTCAATTCTTGTATTTTGGCCTGACTCGTCCGGTCTTGTGTTTTGGCCAGACTCATTCTGTCTTGTGTTTTGGCCTGACTCGTCCGGTCTTGTGTTTTGGCCTGAATCATTCTGTCTTGTGTTTGGCCTGACTCGTCCGGTCTTGTGTTTTGGCCTGAATCATTCTGTCTTGTGTTTTGGCCTGACTCATCCGGTCTTGTGTTTTGGACTGACTCATCTGGTTTTGTGTTTTGGCCTGACTCCTCCGGTATTGTGTTTAGGCCTGACTCATCTGGTTTTGTGTTATTACAAGTAATCATTTTCAGTGTCAGTCCCGCTATCACCAAGTCATCTTTGTGCTGCAAAGGAGCATCAGTACAACTGGGCCTGTCCATCTAATTTTCTATATCTCAGCCCTTCCTTCTCTCTCCTACCTCTCTCTCATTTTACTATCTGTGTTCTCCATGACCACTACCACTCCAGACCTTCAGCTTGCCTCAGCCTGCCTCAGCCTGCCTCAGCCTGCCTCAGCCTGCCTCAGCCTGCTTCAGCCTGCCTCAGCCTGCCTCAGCCTGCCTCTCCCTTGGACACAACCGCTCTCCATTAAAACACCTGTATTACTTAAACCCAATTAATAAGCCATTATTGTGGGAAATGTTTTCCCCTTTATCTCCAAAACACACATTTGAGCCCCTGTGTGAATGTCTTAATGATTCACATGGAGTTAATTAAGAGATATTCAGAGGAGCCATTGAATTCATTATCGTGTGTTGGGCTTGTCCTTCCCTTCGATTGCCCTGAGAGGAAGGGTACGAGGTTATTTAGCGTTCCCTCTGTCATGTCCCCGCGTCAATAAGGATGAATAAACTAATTGCCAAATAACAACAGGGTTGACACATAGCCCCCGCTGTGTTGTAATTCACTGAAATGCTCTCACCCGATTGGTGTTTATTAACTCGACTGGGGTTGTCTAACTGAAATGCCCTCACCCGATTGGTGTTTATTAACTCGACTGGGGTTGTCTAACTGAAATGCTCTCACCCGATTGGTGTTTATTAACTCGACTGGGGTTGTCTAACTGAAATGCTCTCACCCGATTGGTGTTTATTAACTCGACTGGGGTTGTCTAACTGAAATGCTCTCACCCGATTGGTGTTTATTAACTCGACTGGGGTTGTCTAACTGAAATGCTCTCACCTGATTGGTGTTTATTAACTCGACTGGGGTTGTTTAACTGAAAAGCTCTCACCTTATTGGTGTTTATTAACTCGACTGGGGTTGTCTAACTGAAATGCTCTCACCTGATTGGTGTTTATTAACTCGACTGGGGTTGTCTAACTGAAATGCTCTCACCTGATTGGTGTTTATTAACTCGACTGGGGTTGTCTAACTGCGTGGAAGCTGATTGTCGTAGGCAGGATGTTCAGCGGATGATTCAGTTCAATTCATTCCATTCCAACAATCGATGTGGTTAATTCGGGATCCAGCCTAGAGATTCATAGAAAATATTTAACATGATCTATAACATATATACAGTAAAATCCTTAGGCATGTATATAGACAGCCCCGGAAAAAATTACCCAATATTTATTCCTTTCCAAAAATTCTGTGAGGAACATAAGGGTTAAAATCAAGAGACCACTGCAAATTTAAAACTTCTGTTCCTTACAAAAAAAAACATTTTTGACTTTTTTGTAAAGGAAAGAAAAAGGTGCAGTGGTCTCTTAATTTTTCCAAAGCTGCATATATATATATATATATATATATATATATATATATATTATAGATTATGTGGTAATCTCGAATCCATGGGTTGAACTGCAGTAGTTTGAGTGCAAATTCAATCAAACAATATTTAGTCCATAGCTGTTTTCCAAACAGTTAAATGAATTCCGACTGGTCTTGGGTACCTCACCTTCCACAGGTATGTTACCAAAGAAAGAAGTGCGTGGGAGTGGGGTGAATATTGCATGAACCTTGCTATGGCAGGTTTAAATGTCTCGCAGCCTGAGCGTTCTAGATAAGATGCCAGATGTTAGTGCCAGTCATGACTGGGTGCGAAGTCGTTCCGGTGCAGAGCCAATTTAAAAAAACTTCAACACAAACTTCTTGGCTTGGTTGACATTACACTGCAGCTGAGTTCGACCTCATAACTGCCTTCGACTAGCTAGAAACAGTCTTATGGTGAAGCCTCCCACCGCCCTTGTTCCTCTAACCGTGAAATTGCATTCTTGGCGTTGGCGCTTCTCCCTTACTCTCTTTTCCTATGAGCTGGGAGGCACGGGGAAGCCGGCTGAGTTCCAACCGACACCCTATGACCTCATAAGGAACTAATGACCATGGACGCGCTCCGGTACGCTGAGGGAACAGGGCTCAGAGCAGGACGCGGCCACTGATGCAGAATTAAAGGCCCTGTTAAGTCCTGCGCTTCCTAACCTGATTATGGGCGGCGTGCTCCCTGGCAGACACAGAGCTGTCCATTAGGGAACCACTGGGGGTGCTGATAAAACAGCGTCATGCGTGTGTGTGAAACGCAGCCATTTGCATGTGAAAGAGACAGCCGCCCGAGCACTTCGGCAAGTAATTTGAAGCTTTGGATGATGGATGGCGCATGGCGCTCCGAGGCCCGGAGATTTATTTCCCCGCAAAAATATATTCCAAGGTAGACAGCCTCTGAATTCACACTGACGCTGGCCGTCTCCCCTTCTCTAAGGTGACCGGACATTCCGGGCCGACAGAGGGATGCAGGAAACCCAAACCGCCTCCGTTAGCACCAATCCCAGAGGTTCATATTTAAAATACAGCGAGACATCACAAAGTGCTTCTTCCTCGAAAAAGTTTAGTCTCAAAGTATTGCCTCAAACGTTACCTCAAATAACCTTGGCAACTATTCCGTTTCATGATGCACATGCCATCTTGTCAGCTGCAGTGGGCCTAGGGGTAAACTCACGCACAGCGAGCCGGTAGGAAAGAATCTGCTTTCACATTTGTCGTTCTGTTATGACTAATTGGGGAGTTATGAGAACGCATCTGCATTTAAAGAGAAGGATTCATTTGATACCGAACAAGGCCCTAGTTCCCTGTCGTGCGTCCGTAAATGTCATAAAACATCAATTATATGTGCCAGCAGCAATAGGGCTCTTGACATTTCATGCTAGTTTTGGTGTAATGATGAATC
Organism: Esox niger; assembly: GCA_016801105.1. Taxonomy (NCBI): domain Eukaryota; kingdom Metazoa; phylum Chordata; class Actinopteri; order Esociformes; family Esocidae; genus Esox; species Esox niger. The sequence goes on from JACXGJ010006281.1 coordinate 21,430, forward strand.
CGCAACACCTTTCTTAACCTTTTTTTTACTGCACTTTAGACTTCTGACTTCGTCTTCTGATAGACTCTGACTTTGTCCTTTTTTATCATTTGACGGGCAACTCCACAGACAGACAGCTTGACCTTATCCAATTGATCTGCAAAGTATGCTCTTAGCGCCGCAGATTAATACAAAAACAGACACCAGTCACATTGCTCAGAAATCCAATTATCTCCAATGATAATGTTCTGGAGTTAGAAGATGAAACTTTCGAGTGATGCTCTGTTCTTGATATCCAAGAAGGCTGAGTGTGTGTCCCAAATGACACCCTTTTCCCTCATTATGTCACTAGTTTTGACTAGGGCACGATGTTGTGCACTACAAATAGAATAGAGTAACATTTGGGTAGGATCCTCAACGGGTGGTTTCTTATCTCAACCAGGTAAGGAGGAAACATTCAGTAGTCAACATATGCCGTTTTACACTTCCATCAAGGGTCATATATTACACTCAGGATTCAACCACTCTATTGAAATCCTGAAACTATTTCGTAGCACTGGACAATTAAATAACTTCAAAGGGGAGGCTCACTGAGAGGCTATGAGCTCCAGCTGTGAAGCTACAGGTGCCATGTCTTAGCTGGAGTCAGTTTAACATATCAAGAACATTTTCATGGATCCACAGAAAATGTAATTGCTACGTGGAATAATCGCCCCTTTTTGTAAGAGCTGGTCCATTTTTCTTCGGGGCCAACTGATTTAGGCAGTAGTAATTATAAAACCGATATAAGGCCTGAGTATATACAAAAAGTGAGCATTTCCTGTGAGCATATTACCACAATTGGATACACCATCTGTACCGAACTGTGAGTGTTTCTGTTGACCAGATACATCCCTTCAAGTGGCTAAGTAGAAATGAAATACACTCTTCCATCACATCCAGCTAATAATAATGAAAAACAGAAGACAGCGCGGTGCCAGTGGCCCGGCTTGGCAGGGGCCCGGCTCGGCAGATGCCCTTAATGTTCCTCTGTGTTGAACCCGAGCCAACCCACAACGGCTGTGTGCTAAACACAACCCTAGCCCTGTGAGTGCGCTAGAAAGGGAAAACTGGCCATTTTGAATGAGCTCTCTGAGACAGATCTTAAAGGCCATACCCAGGATTGTCTTGAGTGTCTCCATCATCTGGAGATCTCTCTGAAATCGCTCAGAGTTTCCTGATGGTAATGAAAACCTTGCTTGTCATCAAATAATCTGTTTCATATCACAGAGGGAACTGATCAGTTTAACGATCAGACCACTTGTTAAAAGGGATTTTATTCCCTCTTATCTTATTCATTCCCTCTTTATCATAACTATTTAATGGCTTTCCTTTGAAAATCTTTTCTTTCCCAGACATCTTTAATATGGAGATGAAAAGCAAACACTAGGTTAAATAAAGTTTAAACTTCTCTGTCCAATGACTATATTTCTTATGTCCTATAGAAAATAAAAAGTATAACTAGTATAAAAGTAAAACATTAATCATCCTCGAAATGACAAATCAAATGTCCTCTTCCTGCAGTATTGCTATCGCTCTGTTATTACCAACTGGCTCGAAATAAAATCACACTTCTGTAGAAGGATGAGGATGTGAGGAAACTGAAGATGTTAATTCCTTGGGCTTCTGAATGAATGGCGAATGGTGGATTCATCCTGAAACATAAAACACAACATGACTGACACGCTGTGTCGCTGCGTCGCTGCATTCCAAGGCCTCTGTTTCTGCCACACATCTGTTGCTAAACGATAATTCACACTTTGTGTTCAACACCGTGCAGACGTCCATTATCTGGGGAAATGCAGTTTGTCGCCACCTCAGCGTGGTGGGGAAGCGGACCGGGACACGCGGCAGGGGCCCGGCTTCCTGACGTCAGATGAGGCAACCTTTGGTTGACTCCGTTACAGGCGCCAGAACGAGATGGTTGGAACTTCACAGATGGGACGATTTCCTCAGGCACACTCAGCTCCACTAGAAGGTGTGGAGGTTTGAGGGTTGGCCGGTGACAGTAAATGCTGTGTTCTGTACAGACAAACCATCACCTGTGGTGTCCCACAAGAGTCAACCACAGGACCTATTCTCCTCCTGCTCCGCGTACTTCCAATTCCTGCTACGTAGACGACACACGGGTGAACATAAAAACCAGGCCTGATGCCACAGCACTGCCAAACCTGCCCGACTGTACGGATGAGCTAAACTGTTGGATGCAGAACCACTTCCTCCAACTCAAAAGCGGCAAAATGGAGGCTCAATGCCAGCAATAGCAGGCCAACTCCGGCAGCACCTGCATTGCCACAGCTCAGCTCCTCTCAGCCGCCTCAAACCTGGCAGTGAAACCTGACCCGATTAATGCCCACATTAGTCATGCCTGCATCTCTCACCCTAAGACCATCTCTCACCTTTTCTGATGCAGCCATTTGTTTCCTCCTGAATGTGTTATAGAGTGTTGTACTGGGGGGGTCAGCTAGCCAACTCCTTTCATAAACAACAGCTCGTTCAAAACAGTGCTGCAAGGATCCTGAACTAATCAAATAAATCTGCCCACGTCACCCTAGTCCTTGCTGACCCCCAGTGGCTTCCGTTCCCTCATGGTATTTGCTTTAATATGATCCATTAAGTCCACCAAAGCCCTCAACGGACCAGTCAGATCCAGATTAGATTCTACTTTATAGTCATTGAGCAAGTACAAGTACAGTAGAACGAAATGTAGCTAGCATCTAATCAGAAGTGCAATCAGAAGAGGGCAGAAAATGGATTATAGGGATAGTTCGCCAAAATTCATATTTTTCTCAAAGTTCACTTACGAAGAGATATTCCAGAGATCTACTCTTTTACTATGAACCTCCACACACACTACAGTCCAGCCAGACCAAACGGTTCAATGAACCAAGATCCGGGTTCAGAACAATGGGGGCACTGTGCTTTTTCCTCCCATCAGCCATGCTTTAGGAGCCATGTTACTAACAGCCTCAGGGCTTTTCAGCCTGTTGTGGCTTATAAACTGGGCTTCAGGACCAAGAAATGTCAGCTAACCTTCCATTCCCTAGAATGAGGATTTACTGTACATTCTGCAGTATTGTTATAATATACACCTCTGGAAAAAAATAAGAGACCACTGCACCTTTTTGAGACTGTTCTTCTGTAATTATAAGCACTTCTCAAAGGTAATAAGTTGTTAGACATTTGAATGAACATTCTACATTTCCGTGGAAACGATTTTATCACAGTACCAGGTAGCTGATCCAACTGTAGCCATGCGTTGACCAATCACCTGTCAGGGTGGGACGTTCTAAGCCTGTTCTAGTCCGTCCAGTAGGGTAACAGAAGGACTTATCCCACTAGGGGTCTTGTCCCATGTTACCCTTGTTTTTGCTGGAATCGCTACTTCTCTCATCGACTCTCTGTTTCTCTCAGCTTCTCTCCCTCCATTATCTCCTCCATCTCTCCTCTCCTTCACTCATTCTCTCCTTCTTCCTCTCCCTTTCCCTCTCTTCATCAATACCTCTCTCTCCCTTTCCATCTTTCCCTCTCTTCAGCTCTCCATTTTTCCTCCCCTCACTGTCACCATCCAAGGTTCTGTGTGTCGGCTGTGTTGGGAGGTCCATGTCTGAACACATGACCAGTCAGTGCTGGGTACCCAGGGGCAGGATGTAGGGCACGAGGGCACGAGGACACACGCTGATCTCACACACTCTGCCCCCACCACATACACACGCTCCACACTTCACTCACACACACCCCACACACAAATACACACGGGCTTTGTTTCCCTCTGTCACTCATTAAACCTCTATCCAATAATTTACTGGACCATCACAATGCCCCTCCAGTTAACCACCGGGGCATTTGAATAGAGGCCAGTAACACAACGACTGTGCCCAACATTTATCCCATTCACTATCTAGCGCACTTCTTTTGACCATAGCCCCATAGGGTTCCTGTGAAAACAAGAACACTTTTTAGGGAATAGGGTTTGGTTAGAGACACAGCGCTGAGCAGATGGCAAGAGCTTGTTTGGACCAAACTGGACCTTTCCTTCTCTTTCACCCGACACACCCACCTCAACCCACACCCCCACCTCACCTCCACATGAACTGGCCACAGTCCATAAATCCAAATATCAAGATGTAATTGCTTGGGGGGGGGAAATGCCATTTCGTCTCTCACAACAAACAGTCTTGGGGATGACTTTCCTTCGCCGTGAGTCTTCACTTACTATACTCTGATGTGTAATTAAAAAAGGCACTCTTTGTAATTACTGGGGACGGGAGCTGATTTGCATTATTATAATTTCTTTGAATATCAAGTGACACGCGCACACACTCGCTCGCTCTAATTTGCATATTTTCATTAACCCCGACAAACGGATGACTTTCACCTCGGGTGTACACGGGAGTTATGTGGCTCCATCCTGGTTTTAACCGGAACATTTGTTTACGCTCGTTTCACACACATAGTGGTGCCTAAATGCACGTCGCCCGCTGGCCCGGGCCCGCTAGCGCACAAACCCGAGGCACGGGGTGGGCTTGTTCACAGACGCCTTTTTCCTTTTTCTAACATGTGTGGCTGGGCTGACAGAGTCTGAGAGAGGAACAGTGTCTGAGTGGGGCTGCGTCGGAGAGGCTGTGTCGGTGGTAATTCACTGTATATTCTGGTCCTGTCCACTGTCTGCCTCTCTACGGCCTGACAATGAGCAGTGTCAGGAACATTACTCAGAATTAGGACTTTCACACCCCATTTACACCCACAGTCAACCTGAATCCCCACGGCCAACCTGAACCGTTTTTTTTACACCGGAAAAATGATGTCACCCAAAATGATGTCAGCTACGGTAATTCACTTGAGGATGAATTTGGGAGGAGAGAGCTGAGTGTGCAGTGATGTGTTCCTGCACGTGCTACTGTGCTGAGCGCGAGGTGCGTCAGGGCGTGTGCACGTGAACGGGTCGGATTATCTCGGTGGGAGGGGACATCTGGATGTAGGCACCTGGGTCGGTCGATCGGTGGCCAATGACATTGTTTCTCAAAGGGATGAGTGTGCGCTTGGGAGATTCAGGATGATGTCATTATTGCAAGAGGGTGGGTGGGGTTGATCTCCGACAAGGGGGGCTTCAGCAGTGGAACTGAAAGAAAGTATGAGGGGCATAGGAGAGAAAATAGATGGACGACAGAGAGAATAAGAGAGAGATAAAAGATAGGCCGTGATTCAAATACAGAAAATAAGAGAGAGAAGATTAATCAAGAGAGTGAGAATAAAGAAGTTTGAGTGATAAAGAGAAACAGAGAATTATTTACTGCATGTAAGAGGGAAGATTGAGGAGGAAAAACAAGAATTTGGGCGAGGAGAGAAGAAAGGGGTGAGTAAGGGGTTAGTATAGGGTGAGTATGGGATGAGTGAGGGGTTAGTAAGGGAGGAGTAAGGGATGAGTGAGGGGTTAGTAAGGGGTGAGTAAAGAAAAAGACAGACATTGTCAATGCTATTAAAAGAAGAGAGCTAGACGTGCTTAAATGTCCAGTCCGGACAGGCCAGCTTGCTCTTCTCTGCTGGCCAAAAGATTGTCATAATCAGAAAATTCTATTTTTATTATTTAATATATGTTTTCATCAATGCTATATGTATTTTACAGAGTTCATTACCATCAGAATATTAACTGATGGGAATTTCAATGTTACTCTCTCCCTAAGTTTTGCTGCTTCTCGTGCCGCTCTTATAAATTAAAGCTCTCATCCAATCAGATTTTTCACCTGTGCTGTCTCCAGGTAAATTTTGAGTGAATCCCCTCTGCTATTGAAGCAAATGGGACAATGTTGTTGATTGTCATATTAATTAACAAATCCGAAATTGTCCTCTAACAACAAGCAGCTTTGGTAAGTTTGATTGTTGAGTATTCTTTCTATTTGGGCCAGCACCATGACCGGTCGTATAGCGGCTTAGTGTTTTTATATTCACTTGCATTTAGGACTGAAACACTGCAGGAAGAGATCGAGAAACAAACGTAATCCTGGCATGGAGCCTGTTCATAGATATTTCCTATTATTATTGCTTGCTTCAGATCGTTGCTGCCGGTGTGAAGCATGTTCAGTTTCAGTTGCCTAGCTGGCTGTGCCTTTGCGTTGGTGTGGGGGCATACATGTGTGTTTAGGTCCAGCACCTTGGCTAGAATCCCTGGGGAAGCCTGTTCAAACCACATTGGGGTTTTCCTCCCATCATTTTTGCTTGGTTCTTGGTCGTATGAGTAAATGTGACTGGTTGTTGTTGAGTGTTCTTGTTTATTTGGTAAGGAAATTGATTTGGGCTATGCGATGGCTACATGGGATACAGCATCCTGTCATACTGTGTTATAGTGGTACATTCATGTCGTGTCGATTAGTGTCTTGTATGTCTCGTAGGTGTTGAGCCTAGCGTCAAATCAGTTCATTCCACTTAATAAAGGTTTTCGTTACCGTGAATATGGAGTGGTTACGTTGAATGTCAATAGCATTTAGTGACATTGGAATGTGGTTTAATTACGGAAAAGTGTTGAAGGCCTAGATGTAAAATTCACAGGCCGCCACTCTATGATATGTTCATGCACATTATTCTGGAGAAACACATGCTCCCAAATCACCAGAGATTACCAAACGTTCTTCTCAAACCCTGAGCGTGTCTCTACTGGCGTTATCCGTATCACAGAGCACTACCGCGTGCCAGAGAAAGTGCAGGAACAGTAATGACAAAATCAAGACATGTTTTGAGAAATTCAATTTGTCAACTAAAAAAAAGGAACTCTCATACGTGGGTATTCAGGCCCTTGATCAAAATACTTTGTAGAAGCGCCTTTGGTGTCGTTTATTGCTTTGGGTAGGCTGGGTATGCCCCTACTAGCTTTACACACCTGGATGTGGGCAGTTTGTCACATTCTTCCGTTGCAGATCCTCTGAAAGCCTGTTTGACTGGAGTGGCACCATTGATAATGTATAGACTTCAGGTTTCCCTACAGATGTTTAGTGGGATTCAAGTCTGGTCTTTTGATGGGCAACTGAAGGGCATTCAAAGATATGTCCCGAAAACATTCCAGCGTTGACTAGGCTGTGTTCTTTGGGTTATTGTTGTGCTAAAAGATTAATCTTCAGTGCACTCTGAGATCCAGTGTACTCTGTATCTTCAAGATCCTTTCTGTATTTTTCTCTGTTAATCCTTCTCTTAATACTAACTAGTCTCCCAGTCCCTGCCACTGAGGAGCATCCCCACAGCATGATGCTGCCACCATGCATCACCATATGGATCGTATTAGCCAGGGGATGAGTTGGACCTGTTTTCACCAGACTGCTTTGCAGACTGCTTGGCATTCAGGTCTAATAATTTGATATTGGTCTTATAAGACCAGACCAGACCATCTTTTTCATGCTCTTACAGTCCTTCAGACGGTTTGTCATGTCTTTTACTCAGGTGTGGCTTCCATCTGGCAACTCTATCATAAAGGCCTTAATGGAGTTAGTTGTCTTTCTGGCAGGCTCAAGCATCTCAGTCCATTGGATTCTTAGTCACCTACCAGAACAACGGCACTTCTTGTCCTTTTATTTTATTTGGTCAGATGGCCAGCACTAGGAAGACTTATTGGTGTAAATGTAAAAATTAATACAAAGCCTGCTGAAATATGTCATTATAATGAGCTGAGGTGACATGAGGTGGCATGAGGAGGCATGAGGTGGCAAGAGGTGGCATGCTCAGGGGAACTTCTCCAAAATTCACAATTGACTTATCGGCACACCAAAGGTGTTAAACCTGTCAGCATTTTGACTTGGTTCTTTTCAAGATAGATTTGCGGGGGGAGGAGAATCAGTCTTTTTTTCTAGAAGCATGTATTTTATTTAGGCCTTGCCGAAAGTCAACCTACATTCAGGACTGCAAGCGATTGAAAATGGATCTGAGTGATGTTTACACCGTGTGGTGTGGAGGGACCTTCAATAATTTTCATTCGTTGGCTGTTTTTATTTTTATAGTGATGCAGGAGCCAAACAACCGTTGACACCATGGGAAATCTTAATCAATGAATATAAAATAAATGGCTTGTTGATGTGTATATCACCCTGAAACAATAAAGGGAGAAGATGGATGAATTATGGCAACAAATACTTGACAACAGAGGCTGTTGTTATTTTTTCTTCTCCCTTTCCACTGTCTGCAAACAGTTTGATTTTGTACATGCAAATTACCATTTTAATTAATCAACAGATGGATTTGGGGAGAGTTGTCAGTAGCATGTTATGATCTTTCCAGGAATAAATTATTAATATACAAATAGCATTACAACACAGATAATTACTGCCTTCAGAAAAGGCAGAAGAGCAGATCAATCATTTGGCGTGAGATAAACATCCTCATAAAAGTAATTGACCCATTTTTATCACCCATTTAATATGAGGTTTTATTTATGCTTTTTTTTAGAAGATCATAAAGCAAATCAAGGTTTTTTGCTGGTGTTATATGGCTTCACAGATGCAGATCATGGAACTACAAAATGCCAAGGAATGAGATAGGCCTCATGAAAATTGTATAAGGATATTCTGTTTGTGATTTATGTTGTTAACAATAAAATATGAGAACTTGTAGTTCATGATGAAATAACTCCAGACGTTCTTCCTAGGTTGTAACCTCTCTAGTGAGTTTTTCTATCCACTGTGCTTTAACATATATTTACATGCTTTTTGGGACTTTTTGGGCCTGGATATCTGTACTGATCTTTGTGACTGTTCTTGTAAGGGTTTCATTAAATGTTTTTTGATTCATTCATTGTTCTACGTCCTCAGATGAAGCAAAGTGGATGTATTTTTTCTCTTTTTGTCTCTGGCGTCTGTCTCTGACTATCTGTCTTTTTGACTGTCTCTGTGTTTCTCTGTTTATCACTGTGTCTCTCTGTCACTGTTTATCTCTCTCTGTTTATCTGTTTGTATATTTCTCTGTTTAGCTGTTTGTCTGTGTGTGTGTGTGTGTGTGTGTGTGTGTGTCTGTATTTCTTTTTACATCATTAGGTAGAATCCCATCACCACAAAACAACTTCAGTCAGTCCTAGCATTGGTACATATTTTTAGTGGATTCCAGATGTCCTGCTTATTATCTCCAAATTCCAATAATCCCACAAACAGGAAAAAAAAACTGTAAATTCACTTAGTACCTTGAATGTCTTTTGCAAGAGTTTTTGAATCACCGATGACAGGGAGCTGTGTAAACAGCTTTGCACTGACAGACAGCGACAGTGCAGTGACAATCATCCCCGGCTGTGAACGTACACTGTTTAATCAATATGGCTAGATACATAGCAATGCATCTCTGTGTCGTATGTGCATTGTCAGTGGGCCATTTCTCATCTGTCACTCGAGCGGGACAATGTGTCGGCGCGGCTATCATCTGAAGCGGCCCGGCTCCACGCTGCTGACTGTCACATACGATGTGATTAGCATTCCTGAGGAAAATGACACCGGCGTATCTCAAACGGCGTCCTGTGCACTTCACGAAGAACTACTTTGGAGTGCGCTACAGAGCATACCGGGTGCCGTTTGGCACGCGCGCGCGGGGTCTGCATACATGAGCGTAATGCGAATATAGCGAGGGGAACTTGGACGTAAATTTATGCGGCTCTCGATCTGTCGACACATATCGTCGGAGCAGCCAATCAGAAGGGTTTCATTTGTTCGGAGCTTCAAGGAATGTGTTTTACTGATGAGTTATAGATACGAAACATGCGGCGTATTGTATGTAATGTTACACGGTTGCAGAACAGAACAATAGATGTTTTATACATGCTGTGCATGAATGGTTGCCATTTCCAATGTGCTACATTCATGTCACCCACTGGCAATTTTTATAAGCACAAAATGTGCAGTGACAACTACACTAGTGAAATCTATTATCTATGCATTGGCTTAGAGAATGTGTTGACATCATAAATGAACCAATACTTTTAAGTACATTTTGTGTACCGGGGTGAAGAGAAATACATAGCCACAATCATTTCAGACACTCACCCTTAAAGTTACCTTAAAGAATTGTAGGCATTCAACCTATTTTGAATCTACAAGCATTTCCCACCCCACATGAAAACAAGCCCATTACTTGAGTAGGATTTGGTAATTGTATTCAATAATGTAATGCCTATTCATCTTCTACATGTTAGGGAATTGACAAGCTATTACAGGTTTTACAAATTCCCCCAAATCACATGTTTTCCCGAAATTCTGGTTGGAGGATTCCTGGTTTCAGAGAGATTTTGTGAGCTTCATGAGCCAAACCTCATTCGACCCTTTTCTTCCTTTAATTCAACCATGCCAACTTGAGAACAACAATTAAATATATATATTTTCTACACAGACACATTTATATAAATGATGTAAACTATAGCAGTGTGATGCACATTGGAAAGAAGACATTACCATGTGTAACAGTGGATAAATAGACATGTTGATCTCTGAATGCACAGTATTTGTAAGGTGATGGACTGTTTTAAAGAGACTTAGGGATATATCGTGTTTTCCTTGTAACTACACGATAGTAAAGGTACCACGAGCGTACACCATGTTTAAAGAGCCTGTCTGGAGGTGTGTTTGTGTGTGTGTGTGTGTGTGTGTGTGTATGGGTGTGTGTGTGTGTTCGGTGGTGAGCTACAGAAAGTCTGCAGTAAGATCTTTAGAGATGGGGGTGACTCATCGGGTGGCAGCCGCCTGGCTTGTAGACACACACACACACACACACACACACACACACACGCACACACACAAACAAACACACTCTCATTTTTGTGGGGACCAGAATAATGAGTTCCTATTTCCCTTATCCCATAACCCTAACACAACGATGAAATCTTTGTGATAATCTTCCAGACTACCGCATGTATTACCCATTCATAACAGAGTTAGATCATGAATTTCTTATGTATGGTTATGTAGGTTCACGAAGGAATTGTGTATGCATATAAATGAGTTAAGCATGGTTATGTATCGTAATGAATGCGTTATGAATGGTACGAATGTGCGATCTGTGGTTATGTATGGTAAAAAATTGTTAATTGTGGTTATGTATGTTAATGAATGTTTTAAATATGGTTATGCATGCTAATGAATGTGCTTAGTATGGTTATGTATGTTAATTCATGTGTTAAGTATGGGTAAAATAATTGCATACAATCATTTGTTTTCATCCTTTGACTTGAGGTGATATAGAGGCCAACTGATATTCAAATCACACATACTACAGGTAAAAATGCATATTTATACTTCTGAGCAAACAAACCTCTCGTGTGCAAACAAAACCCACTTTGTAAATATTATTCTATGCATGGAAGTGTGTAACTCCCACACACAGAATCCTATTTCCAAAATGGCAAATTTCCCATTCTCTTTCTTCTAGAATCGTCTTAACGGGTTGTTGGAAAAATGTGTTAGCGATGATAATTACACTGCGTGTCCAAAATGATACCCTGCACAGAGCCATACTTATTAGCGGAACCCTAGGTAGGGAATATGATTCCATTTGGGACAACAGCCACGATGTGCATGAAAAAGGAAATAACTCCCAGGTAGTTCTTGAAGCTGCCGTCGTCCCCGCGTATCCCTACAAGGAAGTTTTGATAACACACCTGTAATCAGTGACCAGGTAAAGGCACTTACTTCAATGCAAATCTTCACAGCACACATATTAATATCTGGACTCTACATGACAGAGCCTCCCTTGACTTCACGTTCATACGAGGATGTTTTGCTGTGGCACCCAGCTGAGAACAGGCATGTGTGGGGGAGAAAAGCATTATTCTGGTGGCAAATCCAGAACAGGGCGCCACTGCAGAATGTAGTTATAAATGCTGAAATTATTTGATTTAAGTTGTAAATAAGAAATTCCGGTGCTTTCAAAGTACCAGCAAACGGATGACTTCTCTCCTGCTCTAAGGACCATGAGGAAGGTGTCGCTCTAAGGACCAAGAGCGACACCTTCCAGTCGGAGAACGAGAACAAGGTGCCACCGTTCTCATGGACCTTCAAGCCTGCCGCGCAAATGATATTACCGGAAACGGCCCAGATCTCCGTCCACCTCCACCTTGGAAGCAGAGGAAACATAAACCATCCCGATGATGACAATGTCTGGGGAAAAAAGGAAAATAAATATTGGTTTTATGATCATTATAATGATTATTTATGAACTTGGCAGACACAGGCGTAGCGAGGGGAAGAGAGATGAGGACAGGAGTCTGATTATGGTATGATAATCCGGTTACAGGCCTTTCAACAGGAGCGATACATCACTGAGCCCTGGCACAATCACCCATGCAGTGCCGGCTCCCACATTTTGGGAGCCTTAAGCAAGATTTCATTTAGGGCCCCCTCACTCCTTACATTTGGGAGCTGCCTTGCAGTCGAGGGCCCCATGGCAGTCAGAACTGCTGCCTAGAAGCATCCCAGCATCGATGCTAAAGCTGCAGGTGATCCGATTGGAGGATTAATGAAAAAATAAAACAACACGCTAGCTCTTTTGTGTCCTGTTGTGACAAACATAGCCTGTTCTGCCCTGTTTATATAAATATTTCCCAAGAGTATTCTTCGTAGCGTTCCAGCCATCAGATTTTTTTCTATCCCGGAACATTAGTGCCAATGTTTGTAATACAGATCACTGTGTAGATGTCACTATGCAGACACTCATTGCTTGATTATTTTGTTGCAATCATCAATAAATTCATCCCTAATATGTATTTTTCCCTTATGTTCAATGTGCTTGTTTGGGGAGTTGTCTCAAAAACTTGATAGGAGGTACGTCAAAATTGGAGTGGACCAAATAACTGGAAGGAATCCGTGAGTTGGTGAAAAAATCTCTGAACAGAACAGTTCAGCCCAAATTGCTGGGTTCTTAGTCACGCTTGTCTAGTAAAATAACCGTAAAAAGATATACATAAAAAAGATATACATCTGTGAGAAACCTTTCAAAATCAAGAAGTGGTGCTTGCATCTGAGACTGTCTAAGTGGTAACCCTCTAGATCGTCTGGTCACCAGGGTCTGGTCATCGTCAGATCACCACGGTCTGGTCATCGTCTGGTCACCAGGGTCTGGTCATGGTCAGATCACCAGGGTCTGGTCATCGTCAGGTCATCAGGGTCTGGTCATCGTCATGTCACCAGGGTCTGGTCATTTTCTGGTCATCAGGGTCTGGTCATCGTCTGGTCACCAAGGTCTGGTCTGCTAACCGTTCTGGGAGGAAGGACCCAGGCTGGTGAGACATCTACACATTATGCTGCGCAGAGTTGGAACGAACTGCCGGAACTCTTAATCTTGCTTCAGCATTGACCATCTTAAAATCTAGGCTAAAAACCTTTGTTTTCTTCTGCTTTTAATTATTCTTTTAATCCTCCTTTAGCCTTAAATATATTCTTTATTCAAAAATTATATGTTTTAATTGGTTTTAATTATTTCCTTTATGCTAAATAGATTTTGCTTATGTACAGCACTTTAAATTGCCTTGTGTATGAAATGTGCAATACAAACGTACTTGTCCTATCTTGAATGAAGCATGAAACACAAAGTGAATCTACAAGTTGAGTCCAAGTCCATGAGGGTAGAAGTAATAGTTACCCAGCAAATACCCACTGTGCATGTGACATGATGCAACGGAATCATCCCTGTTCCTTGGCCAGCTGACACTGGTTAGCAGACCGGTAAGGTCAGGGCTCACTTCCTGTTCCTGTTACACTCAGGAAATAAGACCCTGGGCAGGCCCATCCCTAAATTACACAGCTGCAAATTATATGTTTTAAACTCTGCCGATTTGTAAACAATGTCTAGTTAAACTCTGATTTAAACCAAACCACAAGTATAAGCCCTTTCTTTCCCCTTAATTAGAGATTTGCTAAAACATAAGGTATTTCGTAACATAAACAGTTGGAGAATGTTTATGCCATCCCCCAACTCCCC